>VMDO01017530.1:0-27419 GCA_007922755.1 Pedetes capensis | reverse complement strand
AAAAGCCTGCAGCGGTAGCCCTGTGGCATCTGATCCCATCAGATCTTGGAAGCTAAGCAGGGTTGGGCCTGGTTAGTACCTGGATGGGAGACCGCCTGGGAACACCAGAAGCTGTAGGCTTGGGAGAAGGACCTGGCAACCCCCTCCCAAAAATCAATCTGTCATTGAAAACCCGATGAACAGCAGAGAAGCACTGACAATAGTGTTTCCCCTGTTGTACAGAGGGTCCCTATGAGTTGGATACCGACTCGGCGGCACCTAAGAACAACAACAACAACATAGATAACAAAGTGACACCTAATAAAACTCAGTTAACAATTTATGGTAAGATAAAATGTAATTATACTTTTTGCATAATCTAGGAATAGAAGAATAATTTCCTAATAAGACAAAAATATATTTCTAAAACCTATAGTTAAAACCTTGCCTGTAGCTGTACCACTGTGGTATTTGATCCAATTAGAACTCAGAAGTTAATCAGGGTTGTACCTGGATAGGACTTGGATGGGAGACCACTTGGGAATACCAGTACTGTAGGCTTGGAAGAAGGATTCAGCAACCCATTCCTGAAAAACAATCAGCCATTGAAAACCCTATGAACAGCAGATGAGCACTAACAATAGTGTTTCATCTACTGTACGTAGTAATTGGACACTGACCTGATAGCATCTAACAACAACAACAACATAGTTAAAACCATGACTTAATGTTGTAACATTAAAGGCATCTCTCTTAATTTCAAAAGACAAAAAATTACCTCTGATGCTGTAAATATATATTTTCTAGCAGTTTTAAGAATGTAACACTATTGTTGTTGTTGTTGTTCTTAGGTGCCGCCAAGTCGGTATCCAACTCATAGGGACCCTCTGTACAACAGAGGAAACACTATTGTCAGTGCTTCTCTGCTGTTCATTGGGTTTTCAATGGCAGATTGATTTTTGGGAGGGGGTTGCCAGGTCCTTCTCCCAAGCCTACAGCTTCTGGTGTTCCCAGGTGATCTCCCATCCAGGTACTAACCAGGCCCGACCCTGCTTAGCTTCTGAGATCTGACGGGATCGGATGCCACAGCGCTACCTCTGCAGGCATAACACTATAAGAATATTAATTATTAAAATCATGAAGTAAAGCCATCATTATTTATATAATGGGTTTATTTTTGCAAGCAAAAGTCCATCCTATAACTTTGTATATGATGAAATAGAGAAATGCCTACTTATAATAAATATGGGCTGGGATTTAGCTTGGTTGGTAGAGCTCCGCTCTGCAGTCTCTGAGGTCCTGAGTTTGATTCCCAGTACCATAAAAATGGCAAAAGGATGTGGCAATCCACTCCCAAGGCAATCCCGAAACAGTCAGCCATTGAAAACCCTATAAGGGTCGCTATGAGTTGGACACGACTCAATGGCACCTAACAACAACAACATAATAATAATAATAAATATAAAAATATTAATTTTATTGTAAATCACCAAAACCTCCTTAATACATTTTTGTTATAGTTAGGTGCCATCAAGTCAGTATCCAACTCAGCAACCCTATGGACAACAAGTGAAACAGTATTGTTAGTGCTTGTTAGTTGGCACTGTCTTCTTGTGACTTCTTTTCTATTCATATAATGTCCCCAGTGTTTCTTCTTTATAAGGACACCAGTCCTATTGGATTACACCCCCAATTCTTACAAACTCATTTAACCCTACTTACCTCTTTCCAGGCTCTGCTTTCAAATGTAGCTGCATTAGTAGTTAAAGCTTCAAGATATGGATTTTTGGGGAAAGCATTAAATCCATAGCAGTTACCACCTTTATGAACAAATTCTTGTAATCAATAAGTAGAATATGAACACTACAGTAAATAAATGGACAAGAGGGGCAGAAACCAGGAAACTTAGTAAGAAAAATACCCAGTAGACTAAGGGAAATGGTTCAACTGACTTATAATCAAAGCATTGCTTATTAAACTGACAGAGAAGGAGGACTTTTTTTTAACCTATCACATTAATGTCTGCAGCCATCGCACTCTGGCATCCAAACTCACCTAATCTTGGAAGCTAAGCAGGATCAGCCTGGTTAGTCCTTGGATGGGAGACTGGCTGGGAATACCTGGTACTGCAGGCTAAGAGAAAGGACCTGGCACTCCTGAAACAATCTGCCATTGAAAACCCCGTGAACAGCAGAGAAGCACTGACAATAGTGCCAGGCATGGCACAGAGTCAAGGAGTGTTTCATTCTGTTGTACATAGAGTCTTTATGAGTCGGACCCAACTTGATAGCACCTAACAACAACAACATCACATTATTAAAAGTTAAAATCTTAATAAAATCAGAAGTAAAATGACCTGTTAAGTTCCATGACTGAACTTAAATCTTCTGTTAGCTTAGAGTTAAAACTGTATTTGGAATAAATGGACAAATAATTGACTGAAATTTTCTTTATAGCTGTTAAGATTTCCCTAGATAGGACATTATATAGATGATAGGCAAATCTGGAATTCAAAATATTGAGTTTGGTTTTTAGATTTGTTTAAAATAAAACATCTCTCCTTGGATCAAATATGAACATTCTGACTTAAGGTAGTTGCTTTTTTAGAAAAGCGTGCCTAAGAGGCTATGACCTCCTCTTACACTGGTAGGGAGAGTAAATTGGTTAAAGTGCAGGGCACAGAAATTTAGAAGTGCTTTCATATCATTATGTGCAGAAATTTCATTAGGCATATCTGTATTAGGAAGGAAAACAATTTTTTTCAGAGTTTATAATTCTTATAGTGGTAAAATTGATCAGAAACTTAAACTACAATATTTTAAGATGTTCAAACATCCGAAGTACACAACTGATAGGCCTTTTCTCAAAAACATAGTCAAGGATGTGCAGCAATCAATGAAAAATGAATAAACATAGAGGAATGAAGAAGACAGAGAACATGACTTATAACAAGCAGTGGTGAGCATTTAAACCTATAAATTAAATAGTAAAGTTTATAACCCATAACAGAAAACCCTGTCATACTTCTAATTTAGGGACTATGATGAACCATGAAATATTTGTACTGAGTTTAAAACTGTTTAGTTGAAAGGGAATGGAACTAGGACCTGAAACATCTATGAAAAGGAAGACTTCCTAGGAATCAAGTCATTCAATGAGGTTATAGGATAAGATTCTCTTGGAAAGCTGCTGACCTAATCCCAGATGACCTCTGAATCAGGTAACATTGTAATTGTTTCCAATTTTAAATATGTATATAAAAATTGTCATAAAATGCTCATCCTTACTTTTATCATCCTGTACGATTAGTTTATTGGCAGCTAACACTGTGAGTGATACATTTATATTTATGCCATGAAAACCAAATAAGTTGTAAATTTATGATAACTATTTTCTTAAAGGGCTGGGATTTAGCTCACTTGGTAGAGTGCTGTGCTGCAGTCTCTGAGGTCCCGAGTTCGATTCCCAGCACCGCAAAAATGGGAGAAGGGCCTGGCAATACACTCCCAAAGCAATCCTGAAAGTCAGCCATTGAAAACCCTGTGAGGGTAGCTATGAGTCGGATACCAACTTGATGGCACCTAACAATAACAATTTTCTTAAAAATCCACTTTTCATGTTACATATTTGATTAATGATATAGTCATAATTTTAAGTGTCTTAAAACACTATATACACTACATAATTCTGATTAATTTTTTAAATGCTCAGGCAGATAGAAATGATATACTGTAATAGGCAAAAACATTTTTTTTAAATTTTTTAACCAACTAAAAATATTGAGAATAATTAGAATCTCACCAGATAGGAACCATGTTTACCTTGGGATTATCAAATAACAATATTCAAGTTATAAATGCTTCACCTGGGATATTGTTTCTTTGGTATCAATATCTATTATACAGTTGATTTATGAAGAGGTAAACTCGTGATAGTCCATAAGATCCTGTCATATAGCATTCAAATACTTAAACTCTAAGCATAGATTTTGTTCATAAGAGTAATTGCTCATAATCAATTCCTTAACTAGAATAATGTTTGCCATTTGTCATCTATAAATTGTGTTTTAAGTTTAAGACTCAAGTTCCTTAGCTAATAATATTATATAAGGAGATAATATCCTGGAATTTCACAAATAGGTTAAAAATTCAGATATTTTTGTTCTCCAGTGGGAACTTGCTTTAGTTAATATTTTTAGAGAAGCAGGTGTAAAGCAGGCTGAATGGTTAATTTAAAATAAGTAATTAATTTTCACAATAAAACTAAGAACAAAACTCAGTTAATGAATTTGATAATAACTGGCTCTTAGCTATTGAGGACATGAGCAATCACATTTATAAAGCAGCTGAGTAGCAGGGAGTTGTCAGTCAAGTACAGAGAAGAGCAACTAACACACATTCATCAGGATGTCATTATAGACTTCTCATAGATGAAAGCTAGTGGTTGGCTTCAGATCCTCTCTCTTAATTCAAAGTGCCATTATGTAAATCAGTGTGTGAAGGTGGTCCCCGCCAAGAAATGTACCAGGTGAAATGTGCACATCTTTTTAGAAGTTCAAATGAGCATACCTAATGCTTTAAGAATATATATTTGTTTTATATCTACTGTTATGTTTGTCTTGCAGACCTTGCCAGTGTCTGCATAAATGGTTTGAAAATAGGTGATGACCAACACTTTTGCCTAAAAATATTCCACTAACTCTTAACATTAAGTGATTGAGTCATGTTGTTGTTGTTAGGTGCCAGTAAATGGGATCCGACTGTCATCTCAGTAATATATCATTATTCCTCCTTAACTAGAGTGTGTCAAGTTTGTTCACTGAAGCTTGGTTTTGGTGTGTCTGAGAGGGAAAGGGAGGCCTGGAATCAAGAACAGCATAAGGTAAGGACTAGAGGAAGAGGGTCAATATAGAACACAACACAGGATGATACTGAATTCTAGTAACAAATCATGTCTACTTTACATTCTTAGCTTGTCTCATGGTGAGCTCTTTGCCTGTCAGAATCAAGTATTCCAGTAAGTCCTGGACAAAATTTTATGGAGACGGTGCCAAGAGGACAAATAAGTTTTCCAAAACTGATTTATATACCAGTTATTTAGAAACTAGAAAACATTTTCCCAGAGTAACAGTTCTTTAAATCATAGATATGATCTTGGTCCAGCCCTAAAATTTCATTTAAATTACAATAGACATATAATACCTATTCACTGTCTATTGCTACATAACAAACCACCGCATAATTTAATGACTAAGAATCTTTTTAATATTTGTCACATTCTCATAAATTGAGTGGTGTTTTTTTTTTTGTTTTTTGTTTTTTTTTTCCTTAAGCTTCATGTGATGTTGTCTTGGGCTGCAGTTTTCTGGGTGTGGAGTGGGCAAGAATGTCCAAAATGGCACATTCACATGGTTGGCAGTTGATGCTGCCTCTTGGCTGGGAGCTCAGCTGGCCAGCAACCAAAGCACTTACATACCACTTCTCATTAGACTTGGCTCCTTACAGCATGGCTGTTGCATCCAAGAGGGAGCATCCCAAAAGCAAAAGGGCCAAGAGACAGAGAGGAGAGGCTGCTCAGCCCAGAGCTGGCCAAGCCTCCCTTCTGCCCTATTTTACAGCCAAGCCAGCCATGCTACACCCAAACTAATATTCAAAGGGATGGAGAAACAAACTCTGTCTCTTGACGGGAGAATGATAAACTCACATTTCAGAAGAGAATGTGAGATTGGAGGCAGGCACTTGTTTGACCATTTTTGGATAATACAATTTGCAATGGCTAATGCAACCTAAGTGAGTTTACCATTGAATAAGGAGAAACCTGTGATGCATTGCACCAAAATTGAGAATCTTAGGGAGAATCTTAGAGAATCTTAGCTGAGAATCAGCTCTACTGAATCTCTGTAAATTTTAGTTAACACATCTAAAACACAGAGTATTACAACAACGAGTATAAAAATATTTTATGTAACACTGACTACATGTCTGGGTCTTTTGAATTAATTTATGCACATTTATTTATTTAATCCTAATAACAGCTTGCCTCCAGCCGTAGTACTATGGCGTCCAATTCTGTCAGATCTCAGAAGCTGAGCAGGGTTGGGCCTTGTTAGTACTTGGATGGGAGACTGCCTGGGAACACCAGGTGCTATAGGCTTAGAAGAAGGACTGGGCAACCCATTCCCAAAAAACAATCATCCATTGAAAACCCTATGAATAGCGCAGAAGCACTGACAATAGTGTTTCACTTGTTGTAGATAGGGTTGCTATGAGTCAAATACTGATTGGAGGACACCTAACAACAACAACAACAATAACAGCTTTGGGGATGGGATTTAGCTTAGTTGGTAGAGCACTGCTCTGCACTCTCTGAGGCACTTGGTTTGATCTCCAGCACCACAAAAATGGGAGAAGGATGTGGCAGCCCACTCCTGAAACAATCCTGAAACAATCAGCCATTGAAAACCCTATAAATAGCAGAGAAGCACTAACAATAGTGCTGGGCATGGCACAGTGTTGGGGAGTGTTTTGTTCTGTTGTACATAGGGTTACTATAAGTTGGACCTGACTGGAGGGCACCTAACAACAATAACAAACAATGGCAGCTTTATGAAGTAGATTTTATTATTATTCTTAAGAGTCAGGAATCTAAAACAAAATGGGATTAAAGAACTTTCATGATATAGCATATGATTTAACATAAAACAAACAAACAAAAACCCCCAATACTTTCACAGGTAAGCACAGGAAGTGACCTGAATATCAACAGATTGTTTTCATTTTCTATTACTTCAAAAAAAATTGCCACAAACCTAATAGCTTTAAACAACGCACATTAATTATCTCACTGTAGCTGTAGGTCAGAAGACTGGGCAGGGTGTGGCTGGACTCCCTGCTCAAGGGCTGAAATGGAGGCTTTAGCTGGGACTTCAGTTGCCTGAGGGTTGGGGTCTGATCATTAGCAGAATATGTCCCACAACTGGAAAACTGAGGTTCCCATTTTCCTGTCTGCTGCTGGGGGATTCTGTCAGCAAAAGAAGCCACCCAGAGTTTCTTGCCTGGGGGCTATCGACAGTGTGGATAATTGCTTTCATCCAGGCTGGCCAAGTGAGCTTCTGACTTCCTTGTCTGTGACCTGCTGGAGAAAATTCTCTGCTTTTCAAGAGCACATTGGGATTGGTCAGACCCACCCGATAATTTCCTTGTTTTGCCAACTGATTTGGGAACTTTTACATCCACAAAAATCGCTTCATAGCAGCAACAGATTTGATTGGACACCAAGAAGAAGGTACATCAGGGTCCAGAAATTAGGCAGTGAAGAGATGATTTATAATTCTGTTGCTCCAAAGTGGTAAGTAGCGTGAAGTATCTGGTGGAAAAAATCACAAAGAGCTCAGGGTCGCAGGACTTTATTTTCTAGTTATGGCACGTCAGACTTTATCCTACAGTTCAGTGTTCGTTAAAGTGTAGCTTATAGCCCTTCTGCTTTAAAGTCATTGGTTGTGCTTGTTGACCATACAAATTAAAAACTTAAATCTATACATTTGCCTTCTAAAGATCTCAGATTCACAGAATTGAGTTGATTATAATCCTCAATCAATGACATGCAATTATTGTCTGCCATTTACAAGGTCCATCTTGTATTACATTAATTTTTCATTTTCTTCCCCATTTTCATTGTTATTCCTAAACCCCACAATCATAGCTGCTCCTGATATTGTGTCCTACTAACTACCATTCAATATATGAACATTCTGGAAAAGTACATTATGTTGTCTTATATGTATATTATATTGTTGTTGTCAGGTGCTGTTGAGTTGGGTCCGAGTCATGGGCTACCCTCATAGGGTTTTCAATGGCTGATTATTTTGGGGGATTGGGTTGCCTAGTCCTTCTCCTAAGCCTACAGCACCTGGTGTTCCCAGGTGGTCTTCTATTTAAGTACTAACCAAGCCCCACCCCTGCTTAGCTTGGGAGATCTGATGGATCTGATGCCACAGTGGTATGGCAGCAGGTGATTGTTTTGTTAGTTTTTTCAAATATAGTATTGTGCTATGAATCTCATTTGATTTCTTTTTATCCCACTGGTCACATTCACTTACTGGACTGCAGCAAAGTGTCTGTCACATAAAGATCACATTTGGCTCATCATCTCCTCTGGGGATCAAAATATGGATTGCCTCCAACTTCTTTTGATTACATCGTCTGTTCTCTTCTGTGTGAGCTTTCAGGGCCACTTATCCAGGAATGGAATTGCCGTGTCTCCATAAATTTTGTCTCCAAAAATCCTGAACTGATTTTAACATCCCATCAGAAACCGTGTAAACTTTTGTTTTCTCACGTATTTTCCTATTGTGGTTATCAAAACCCATTCTAACTTTTGTCATTTTAGGGAGTTTAAAGAGAGTCTTTGTTAGTTGAAATGCATTTATCTGATTGTTAGCAAGGTTGAATATTTATTTATATTCTTTGCCCCACATTCTTTTGGGTATTTTGTCCTTTCTTGGTGTTTCATAGAAAGTTGCTATCATGCTGAGGATGTAGCTCAGTAGATAGAGCGCTTACCTAGCATGCAGGAGGCCCTGGGTTTGATCTCCAGCAGAGGGAAGGGGCAAAGGTGTCTATTTTAGGTGTTGAATCTCTCCAGTTTTAGAGATTGAAACTGCTATATTCTGACATATGTTAATTTGCCTTTGATGTCCTTAGTTGAATATGATCTACAATTGTGATATTGCCATACTCAAAAGTCTTTACAAGTGTTTTTGTATGGTCATCATGTTGTCAACATTTTATTTCCTTGTGCTTTTAGCTTTACATAGGTGCCTTTCAAAGTTAGATCTACAATACATTCAGAGTTATATCAGGGCTGTAACTGTAAATCTTCCCCCTATTATGAACTGATTATCCCACATATTTTGCTGAATCATTCATCATTTCTAAAACTTGTGAAATAGCATATCTACTAAGTTATCATATACTTAAAAAGTCCTGACTCTGAACGCTCTATTCTGTTCAGTAGGCCTGTCAGACAGTTGCTGTGCCAGGATCACAGTGTATTACTGTGGCTTTATCTTATTGTAACCAAGAAAAGCTTCCTTTTTCTTTTTCCAAAATCAAATTTCCTTGGAACTTCATTCATTTATATGCATTTTAGAATGTGCTTGAGAGTTTCAAAAACAAACATACAAATTCTCTGGGGATTTGATTGTGTTGCACATATACAATAATTTGTACAAAATTATCTTTGTGATATCCTATACCAGTTTTTTATTTTTAATTTTATAATAGAGGGCCTGTGATTTTTTTAGGCTTATCCATAGACATCTTTGTTGTCATTTTAAGTTTTAGTTCATTGCTGTTGTGACTTGCATTTTATTTTCTACTGTACTTTTTGATGAAAATAAATGCCTTTTTTTTTTTTCTTTTTTTTTCTTTTTGACAGGGTTTTGCTATGTAGCCCAGGCTTCTCTGGAGCTCATGATACTCCTGCCTCAGCCTCCCAAGTGCTAGGATTACAGTTAGGTGTGACTGAGAGGAGGTGTTTGTTTTGTTTTGGTGATCTAATGACATTGCTGACATCTGTTATATTCTAATTGTATTCTTATGTTCAGCAGGGCAGTTAAGAAAGATGTCAGAAAATACATATCTAAGGAGAGAAAATTTATTAAGGTTGTTGCACAGTGACCCAAATAAGACATGTTTTTGAAAGAAAAGAGAGGAAATGTATCACAGATTCCAATACTTTTCTGCCCAAATCTGCTACACAAATAGTATTTCTCCAATATCATTATTGTAGATTCTACAGTAAAATAAATATAATATATTACTTGTATTTTTTCTTTGAAGTACCAGAGAATTGAACTCAGGGCCTTGCACATGCTGGGCAAGTGCTCTATCATTAAGCTGCCCCCTCAGCCCATTTTTTATTGTTCATTTTGAGACAGGGCCTCACTAAGTTTAGTAGGCTGCCTCTGGCCTCCAGCTTGCAATCCTCCTGCCTCAGCTTCCAGAGTAGTTGGAATTACAAGCATGCACCAGGGCACCCTGCTATAATGAATTTCTATAATAAAAGATTCTGTAACATAATGTGAATACACTATATTTAAAAATTATTTTAAAAATCAGTCATATAGTTCTGTTTTTCACTTATAAACATTTTCACTTTATTTTTTATAAATATATGATTTTAAGTGTTTAACCATTTTCTTTTTTCTATTACATTTTGTAGCATATAATATGCATATAGAACAGTCAACAAATCATTGTTTTACAGTTTGATAAGTGATCACAAAATTAAACACTATTTCCGCAAGGATCCAGACTAAAAAACACAAAAATAAGGCCAGTTTTGAATGTTCAGGTTGTTTTGAATTTCCTAACACATAAAACTTTATTTACAATTCTGACTTTATTTCTTTTGGAAAGAGTCCTAGAAATTGAGTTATGAGTTAAATAACATGAAAAATTTTATGGTTCATTATATATATCAGTAAATGCCTTTCGGGAAAGATTGAATCATTTCATAGGTCTGCTAAATGGATCCTATGGAAGAGCCTTTGTAAAATTTATTTTAGAGTACTATAGCTTTGTTAATGTTTTCAAATTTGATAGGTTTTAAAGTTTTCATTACTGTTACAATTTATATTGCTTAAAAATGTGGTTTTTGGCCTCTCTTCATGAACTCTCTCTCCTCTAGTCATTTTTAACTGGAGTGTTAGTGATTCTTACATTTAAATTTAAAAATGGTTTATATATTAACAATATTAGCCTTCAGTAATAGTTGCTACAAATAGTTTTCCACCTCTATTGTTTTTTAAATTTCTACTGTTTTTGAAGTTAGTTTTAATTTTTTTTCAATTTTTATACAAATAATAAGTAGTCCAGTAAAGTTTAATCATTGTATCTTTCATCTAGATATCTATCGCTTATGCATCACTCCATCTTTATATCTAACTACCTCAGTCTTCTACCATAAATGTTTCCTTTACAGAGCCAGTGCTGTGGTGTACACCTGTAATCCCAGTCACTGGGAAGATGGAGGGAGGAGGGTCACAAGTTTAAGGCCAGAGGCAGCCTGTGTAACTTAGTGAGATCGTACCTCAAAATAAAAAAATTTTAAAAGGTGGGGTGCCCTGAAAGTACGACTCAGTGGCAAAGCACTTGCAAAGTATGCTTGAGGCCCTGGGTTCAGCCCACAGTACCGAAAAAAAAAAAGTCTCCTTTATAAAAGAGATTAGTTTTGGAATCTATAGGAACATCTCTACACAATATGCATATATTACAATTGCTTGATTTTTTTATATCAGTCATTAACTTTAGACTGTCTAAAATGACCATAAATATTTAGCCCTCTCACCCCACCCCCTTCTGCCCATGCTGCTTATACCAACACAATAATAGTATCACTTAGGTCAATATTCAGAATCTACATTATCATGGCTGTACAATGACATTCATAGCTGTGCCATATACAGATTCTGATTACTTTTAATCTTCACTACAACTTTTTGATTCTACTGGAGTTAGTAATTTTTTGCTTTTTAAATATTCACCTTTCCATGTTATTATGTCTAACTGCCCCATGATTATAGAAATTTCTTCCTTATATGTTAAAAAATTCATGAAATAATATCAACTTAATCTCCCTAAAGGCTCCCAAAGCCTCTGAGCAGCTGCAGTCTCTACATCTACTCTGGAGAGTTCTCCACCTTGATCGTATATTTCTATTCCCGTTTTCTGAACTCCATGCTTTATCTGTTTTTAATTTAATCATTTGCTTTCATTGAAAGTGCCTAAGAATGGTGTATATCTGAAATGATCTTCATTCTTCTCTCACACCTAATTGACAGTCTGGAATTTTCAGTACTGATTGTCAAGTCAGCTTTACACACAGTCATTTCTTGCACTCACCTCATAGACTTCTGGACATTGGGTTATACCCTCTGGCTAGGAGATCAGGAAAATTCTTTTCTGTGGAATCTTGATCAACTCAAGAGTAAAGTTAATGATACTGACAGCTTGAATTCCTTAGCAAAATGAAAGAAAATATCAAGATAATTATCCTACAGTTAACAAATTCCAGTCAGAATTTTCCTTAGAATTTTAGATGGGTTGTTCTCTATTCTTCTAGTTATAATTGTTACTATTGAGAGTGTCTTTGTTCCAATTCTTTAATTTTTGAATAGAATTTTTTTTTCCTTTCAGAAAGTTTATAGGATTTTCTCTTAATCAAGTATGTTCTTGAAATTTAATTATGTTATACCTTGGGGTTTCCACATTTCCCCATAACTGAACATTTAATGGGCTCTTCCAATATGGAAGCTCTTGTTCTTCAGTTAGGAAAACTTTACTGAAATTTTTTCTGTTTATTTTTCTCCCTTCCTTTTTCTCTGTTCTTTTTCTTTCTCTTTAATATCTATTTTTCAGATAACAAGCCTCCTAGACTAATTATCATTTTTTTCCCCATATTCTCCTACGCATGCTCCATCTTTTTAAAATCTTTCTTCTTTACATTCTGGAAGATTTTCTCATCTTTATCTTTCTACGTTTTTCACTTTTCATTGTTATTATTATATCCATATTTTCTTTTTTGTTCCTGGATGTAACCAGGAAGTTAGGTTCTAAATTCTGCCACATTCAGTGAAGCTTAAGAAACAGAAATTAGTGAAGGAAAAATGAATTTATTTACAGTTTGGCCAACTCTGGAAAAGAAAAATAGTTCATTTTTCTTTAAAAATTCTCTTCAACTTTTCTGTAGTAGACCTCCATCTTTTATAGCAAAGATAAATACCAAGAGCTGAGACAAAGGCTAGAATAAAAGACCAAATTGTGTATGTTGAGCTGTTAGGTGGTATTATTTTGAGCCAGGAGCTAATCCCTTCCCCGATGCCAACACATATAGGCTCCTAGCATGGGATCTTCTGCTGAATTCTTAGTCATCCAGGGTTTGTATCCATTTTCACATGAGATTTGAAGTAATAATTATTATTTATATGATAACATGGAAAAATCCTCCTTTTTGAGTATATTTTAAAATAAGATCTCATTGACATTTCTTGGAGGCAATATTTCTTTTATCCATCCAAAGATGTTAGAAGTCTTTTAAACTTTCTCTGTCCTCGTATCCTTTCTGTTGTTTTTGAATAGCTCTTTCCTCTAGATGTTAAAATGTTAGAGGGAAACACCAAAACACTGATGGAAATCTTCCTGTGCACAGGGCTGTTAATGGTAGGCTGGATTCATTCTAGCATAATGGACTGGGAAGATTTTATTTTTGATGATGTTATTGTTGGGGAGCACATGAACCAAATACCTTTAGGTTTTCTCTAATGTGTGTTCAATGTTCCACAGAAAGGAATCTTTACTCTTCTGCCTGCCAAAAATTCTGTGAGCTGATTCCAAGTGAGAGATAAGGAAGAGGTTTCTTAGCATTCAGTATGTATGCTTTCCTTAAACTGCATGTTTTCAGCATAATAATTGTGAGTACAATTAATTATTGGGAGCGTCTCCAATCTAGTAAAGAATTGCTTTTCTCTTTTCAGAGAATATACCTTTAGCATACTGCCAGGTAGAAAAGGAAGAGTTTACTTCATCAGTAGAACTTCAGCCCATCTCTCTCTTTTTAGCTCCAATTTCACTCTTACAGGGGTACTTGGTACCTCTAAATCCTGGGTCACCTCTTGGCTTTCTCTACTGTTGATGGAATTCTCTTTTCTCAGTTATTGAATCAGTTATCAGTAATCCTTTTGCGTGATAGTATCCAAATCCTGTTGATGTCATCTGTATTCTTTTTCAAATTGTCCTTAAGTTTTTTGTTTCTTTTTCCTTAGCAGTATATGTAATTTTATTGCAGAGAAGATTGCAGAGAATATTGCAGAGAAATCGAGGTAAATGTCTGATTAGGAAAAAAGAGATAAATATTTCAATATAATCTCTCATTCTTGATGTTTGATATGGAAATATTCCACTTGTATAAAGTGGCATTTCTGAATCATTTCCTTGAGAATTATTTCCTTTGTTTTCATGCTGAGAAGACTTTCTATACTTCTAAATTGATTCCATGTTTTCTTTCAAATTTTATGATTTCATTTATAAATGAATTTTTAAATTCTCTGAGAGTTACGTATATATGTATGTTCTTTAAATATTTAGCCAATCCCCTACACTATTTGTTGAATAATTTGTTATTTTCCCATTATTTGATAATGGTTCATTTATTATTATCATTCAATTCCTATAAATTCTTGGATTTGTTCAGGAATACCTTTTCTCATTCATTATGTTGGTTTACTATCATTGTAGTATCATAGTACCACATCATAGCATTGTCAATGGATTTAGGAGTGCTGTACTCCAACATTACTGCCTGCCATGAGGAGTTCCCCTTTTTAGAACCTCCACTCAGAGGAGATGCCAGGTCGTTGGCTCTGTTGCAAAAAATAATTTTAGGATGAGCTAGTAAGAGAGTGGAGCAGTTGAAAGTTTATTAGATAAAGGGATGAGAAATAGTACTTCTAGAGTGAAACATAGGCATCTAGAGAGAGAGGTGCCTTTAGATGGCTCCACAATGGGTATATGTAGGATTTGGGGGAGAGTCCTGAAGGATGTCTGGTGTAGATTTACTGGTTAAAAAAAGAAGCATTGTTAAAATGTCTAGATTGGGATAGTCAAGGAAAGTACTACTATATCTACTCTTAAGGAAATTACCTAGGTCATTAACCTTAATTATAGTCCATAATCTCATTTGGTGAGATTCGTGGGGAAGCACTGGTGTCCAGGCAGGCAGTTCTCATGGCAGACTTTCTCTTCTGGTTGTGTTGGAATTCTTGGCTAAGACTCAGACTGTCTGCAGCCATAGCATCCTAGCATCCAATCTCACCTGATCTCAGAAGCTAAGCAGGATCTACCTGGTTAGTCCTTGGATAGGAGACCACCTGGGAATATCACATGATGCAAGCTAGGGAGAAGGACCTGGAAATCCACTCCAAAAACAATCTGCCATTGAAAACCCTATGAGTAGCAGAGAAGCACTGACATAGTGCTGGGCATGGGACAGTCTCTGAGAGTTTCTTTTTTCTTTTTTTTTTTTTCCCCCAACAGTACTGGAGATTGAACCCAGGGCCTTGCGCTTTCATGCTTTGCAAGTGCTGGACCACTGAGCAGCACCACCAGCCCATTTTTTTAACTTTTTTTTGAGACAGGGTCTCTAAGTTGCACCCCGCAAGAGAATGTTTCTTTCTGTTGTATATAGGGTAGCTAGGAGTCAGACTCTATTACACAGCACCTAACAACAGCAAGACTCAGACCAGTTCCTAAGATGAGAGAAGTTCTTCCACATCTCTAAAATTTTTCTTTCTCTCAGAGTGACATGAGAGCCTGCTTTCTCTTCTTTTCTCTTCTTTTTAAAAACAAAAACAAAAGCAAATCTTATGGTAATTTTTCCTGGAAGATGAGTGAGAAAATTAGGTATAAAATATGCCCAAATTCTGCTTTAAAACACAAAAGAAACCTTTTACTTAATAACCTAGCTAATCTAGAACTGAAAGTGCAACTTTTCAATTCAAGTTCAGTGAACTAATTTGCAGATATTTTACCAAATAGAAGAACAATGAGTTCAATATCATTACCAGTAACCTTGGTGCCGAATTGTCTTTAAATTTATTTAACTTACAATTATTACATTTTCATTTAGCCATTCAAGTTCATTCGTTTTAATTCTATTCTCAGTTTTTGTTTAAGTTTTGTCTCTATTAACTTTTAGTCAAATATTTTTCTACTCTGACAGGAGATATCTACAGTGCTGGCATGTACATTAAAAGCTGCCATGGCAAGTTTAAGATAATAACAAGAAGGATGGTGGTATGGACTAAACTGTATCCTCCAAAATTTATATGCCCTTAATGAGACTGTATTTGGTGATAAGGTTTTTAAGGAGGTACTTAAGGTAAAATAAGATCACAAAAGTTTGACTCTAACTCACTATGGCCAATGTCTTTTTAAGAAAGGCAAGAGACAGCAGAGATACACACACACACACACACACACACACACACACACACACTCACACACCCCTTAGCCAAAAATATATATACAAAACCATTTCTATGTATATTTAGTTTCTTTTTTTGGAACAGCAATATCATTGCTTAAAATAACATAACATAATGTCATATATAATGACCAATGCAAACTGAATACACCTGTGCTTGGGACCTATAAAAAAGTGCAAACCTAATTAACATTTAAGCATGTGTTAAATCTTGCCCATATTTTTTTTTCAGAATTAATGAAAATGCAAACTTCATATGGAACCAAATTACTAGGTGTGACTCTGCCAAGAAAAATAGATCATTGAAGGGTAAAAGCAGGTGGGAAACAAATCTTTCTAAAAATCATTCAATCATAACCTACTCAGTGAAAATACTAGTAAAATTTAATTGCTTCAACCCAATGAATACATTTTTATACCAAGGATATGATCTCTTTTACAAAGTTTTATCTCTGACATTCTCACAATTTGCTGGTATTTTAGTCAAGTAACAAGTATTTATATGACAAATATTTTGATTTAAATGCTAAATCAGTAGTGGCTTCAAAGAAGATATGATTTTTTTTTTAAGTACCTGGGATTTAAACCCAAGGTCTTGTACACACTTTGCAAGTGCATAACCACTGAGCTATACCTCTATCCCATTTTTTATTCTGAGACAGGGTCGTGCTAACTTACACAGGATGCTCCTGGCCTCAAACTTGCAGTCCTCCTACCTCATTCTCCCAAGTTGACTTTTCACTTGGCCTTGAAGGCTGTGTGGGAGTTCACAAGTCAAGACATCAGGAGCAGGACATTCCAACCAAAGATTAGGGTCTATACTGATGAACTCTTCCCATAATAGCACGGCCTTTCATGATTGGGCCTTGGCCCTTTACTTGTCTTGAGCCATTTCTTCCTCTCCTCTATTTATATCATATAACCTGATCATTGGGCTGGGATTTAGCTCAGTTGGTAGAGCACTGCTCTGCAGTCTCTGAGGTCTCAAGTTCAATTCCCAGCATGGCAAAAAATGGGAGAAGGACGTGGCAATCCACTTCCAAGGCAATCTTGAAACAATCAGCCATTGAAAACCCTATGAGAGACGCTATGAGGCAGATACCGACATGACGGCGCCTAACAACAACAACAACAACCTGATCATACCTAACTACTAGTTCTTTATCTCCCTGATCTTCACAGACAACTTGTTCTGCTATTTTCTTGGAAACCACACTCAACCTTTGAAGATAAATTCAAGCAGCATTTCTTCACTGATCTTTCTCTTCTTCCTTTCTCCCAAGCCTAATATGAGCCCTCTCCCTTCTTGGTGTCCCAATATCCCTGAGGCATCTATTTGTTTACATATAGTTCTTCTTTCTAACCCCATTATCACCGGCTTTCACCCTTCAATAATCATGGATCCCTGAAGCATAAATCAGTGCCTGGTACAGAAGAAAATCAATACATGTGTACTTAATAAATGGCATTATTTATTTATGGAAAAACCATACCAAATACATGAAGGAGTCTAATCCTTCCCTATATTTGAAAGATTTTTAAAGACTTAAAATGAAAACATGCTACTAAATCACTTCTCACAAGATAGATTAAGAAAAACTGATTTTAATGGCAAATAATTTGGTTCTATGGCCTTTTTATGCATAATTTACCTAAGAAAAATATGTAAATGTGTCATTTCAGATTCAACAAGGATTGGTGTACTTCCTTCCATTGAGAGTGCCCACTGTTTGTTCTTTGTCTTATATTTAGTTTAAAACATAGGACAGTGTCTGTTAAAGTAAATAAAAATTATGTGCCTTTTACTGCCTTGAAATTTGGGAATGACTTTAAAGACTTTGAACAATAAGATAGTTAAGCAATACCAGATACCTCTATCATATCCCATCATGCCAGATTATATTTTGTGGCCGGAAATAATGCAACTTTACATTCAGCTCAGTATCTATAAGACATATTATTCTACTTAAAAGTATCTGCAAAGGATAATTGCTTTTTCTAAGAAAAGTTTTTTTAAATTAAAAATTGTATGTTTTCTGTAAAAACAAATACAGTTAATAGCCAGAAAAGTCTGAAGAAGAGAGTCAGAATTTTTCAAAATGCTTCCTCATGTATATCAGCTGTAACTATTATTATGTCTGCAGAAATCCTTCCTAAGTTGTCAAATGTCTATATATTCTCTCACATGTATGATATATAGATCTTACATATATGGTATATACCATATACACAACAAATGTATCTATAAGCACATACACATATGTGCATAGTTTTAATACATAATGGAAAATGATATTTAAAATAGTATTTACAAAGGTCTATCTTCTGGGTTACTATTTTAAATACCCTTCTCTTTATGTCTGCATTATTTAATGCCTCCAATGTAATGTGAGTTTCCTTGCTTTGCTCTTGTTGTCCAGTATATCCAACATCTCCGTAATGTGTAAAATGCTAGTTTGGGTACTGAGATATAAATCAATGAATGTTTGTTCAGTATCTATAGATAATTCATAGAATTATTAACATGTTTGTATTAGTCAGGTTCACATTACTATAATGAACTACCTAAGGCAATTAACATATTATAAGAAAAGGTTTGGTTTTGGAGATTTCATTCCAAGTTCAGGCAGCCCCAGTTTCTTTGTGTGTTTGGTAAGAGTGCCCTCTCATGGCAAGACAGCATGGCAGAGCAAACTGCTTCCATCAAAAGCCAGGAAACAGTGGGAGAGTACATCCATGGGTTCTAATGACTCCTTTGAGGACACACCCCCAATAACCTAAGGACTTCCTACAAGACCCCACGTCCTAAAGATCCTAACATCTTTCAATAGCACCACTCTGAGGATCAAGCATTAAACAAATGGAGGTTTATGGGACACCCATCCAAACTGTGCCTGAAGGTGTACCACCGTGGCATCTGATCCCATCAGATCTCAGAAGCTAAGTAGGGTTGGGCCTGGTTAATACTTGGAGGAGAGACCACCTGGGAACACCAGGTGCTATAGCTTGGGAGAAGGACCTGGCATTCCATTCCCAAAACAATCAGCCATTGAAAACCCTATGAATAGCAGAGAAGCACTAACAATACTGTTTTGCTTGTTGTTCATATGAGTCAGACACTGACTCAATGGCACATAACAACAACAACATTCAAACCATAGCAATGATGAATCAAACCAATGGATTTCCTCATATGGAATCACATTTTCAGTCTTAAAACAAATACAACTTGCCATAAAGCACTCTTTTTAAATATATTATTGGATTCCATTTGCTACTTTTGTATCCCAGAATTTTTACATTGATATTCAGAAGTAAGATTATCCTGTAATAGGTCATTTTGCACATTTTTAATCCAATTTAGTACCAATAATAAAGTTATTGGTCTAAATGTAAAATTGCCCAGTTTATGAAAATAATTAAGAAAATGACCAAAAGTAAGGGTGTCCATACTTATATGTTGTTGTTGTTACGTGCCATCAAGTCAAGTCTGACTCATAGCAACCCTATGTACAGTAGAATGAAACACTCCCCGAATCTGTGCCATCTTATTTATGTTTAAGCCCATTGTTTCAGGTACTGTGTCAATCCATCTAGTGGAGGATTTTCCTTCTTTTGTTGACCTGCCACTCTCCCAAATATGATGTCCTTCTCCAGGAATTGGTCCCTCCTGATCAATGAAATTGAGAATATTGTTCTGAGGTTACTTCAAGCATAAGATAGTGATATATCAAAAATAATGGATATCCCTTTTTTGCAAATATTGTTCCCTTCTTGAGAATTCTCTTCATGAATTTCTTTTTGTCTAAGTAAACTTCAATCTTTTGTATACGCCACAATCTTATTTTCATCATCTATGAAATTAAGCTGTATCTTTGACTATTTAATATTAAAAAATTGAATCCAGTAAAGATATAAGTACATTCACAGACCATAGAATTAGTAGAACAAGCAAACACTTAAACATTTTATAATTCTCCTCATAACTCATGAAGTTCAACATAAAAGTTCAGTTCTCACTTTACTTGGCTCTACCATTAAACATTACCATTGTATTGAATTCCATTGTGTGCTACAAATCTGAACCTGAAGATGTAGGATTATATGGCCATAAATTAGAATTATTTGACATGTGTCAATAAAATAACATTGCCAAGTACTGAAGCACTTTGGCTTTATGTCAAGTCTGAGGTCAGGATTTGTGAGAATGACATAGTCTTTTTTCTTGCCTGCTTATTGCTATGGCCCTGAGGCTGTAGCAACCAGATGTCTGGCACTTTGCATTTAAAGGTCTCACAGTTTTTGCAGATAAAGCCCCAATTTTTCCGTCTTTAACTGAAAATCATACTGTTTCCATTAAATTATACACTTCTTTTTTAAATCTGATTTTCCTTTTTCCGTAATCTATCATTACCAAATGAAAAATAAGAAAATCTTGGCTTAGTGTATACTTGACTTACTTTTACTAGATGGTCAAAAGAATAAATGTCTTAGTTTTTCCTCATTTTGCTTAGATGGCATTGTGTAAATCTTAGATACCATTTGAAACTTAATCTTTCCAGGGAGCATCAACCACCTGAAAGTAAGTTTCTTATATTATTCATCTTAGCATCTCTAGCACTTTGGACACTTAACACTGTGTCCAATACATATGCTTACAAAGAAATGAATGAATCTGGAATTTGCATTACTTGAACCCAAGGCATTCCTAAGACTTCAATATTGTGATTTTAAACTAACAAACTAACAAAATATTGGTCTGCATGAGTTCACTGAAAGATTGTTAGCTGATTCTCTCCAGGGAATATTTTCAGTTAGACCAATTGTCATAGCTAAAGAAAAGCAAATTTCATAAGTTTTTCAGACATGCCTTTATGGGGATATGAAGATCCAGTCTTTTTCCTTAGGGACCATAGCAACTTCATCATTGAGTTCCATTTATTATATCTTAAAATTAAATTTTACTGTGATTATTATGAGCAACCATCTGTGTTTTATCTGAGCACTCAAAGATAATAAGGGCCCTGCTATATCTACAATGGCCCTTATTTCAGGGGGGAAATTGCCCTTCATAAAATATAGGAAGGATTGAAACCACTATCCAGCAGGCAATTGAGTCCTAGAAGAGTTCTGTTAAAATGCAGTCAAGACAGAGGCTATAAACGGACCAAGGCTCCTCAGAGACATGGCTGATTCCAAGTCTGGCACAAGAGACACACAAGATGAACCTGGGGCATTTTGTTGGGCCAAAAATCAAGAAATCTATTAAAGATTACTTTGAGTGTCTATCAAAACAATCCAGGAACCAAGTTCAAGAGACTCCCACTGGCTGAACAAAAATGGAACAATTTGAGCATCCATAATGAGTTCAGTGTATTGAACAGCACAATTATGTTTAAATCAATGAGTTCATCTCACAAGGCATGTATGGCTGCACACATACACACACACACACACACACACACACACACACATGCATACACACACACACACCCCTCACTGTCTTCATCAGTCACTCCAGAGGATGCTAGGTAAACTCCCTCAATAGTGTGAAAACCATTTCTCTGCCTATATGAACTAGAACTCACAGTAACCCAAGAATTGATAAAATACAAAAAGCAGCTGCTCAGTGTACAACCATCCTCTAGTAAATGAAGAGGGAATGACAGAGTTAGACTATCACTCTTTTGCATCACTTAGGAACTCATAAGTCTAAGAAATAAATTTTAAATGTAAGTTGACTCCAAAAAAAGTGAGATGATCAGATATTCATGCCTACTGGAGGAACTATACCACACCACCTAGAATGCCTTCTTGTCAGACATTAGGCTTTCGAAGGACTTCCCATCTACAGGAAACACAGTCAATGAAGGAGCCTGGTGAGTGACCTTCTGGGAGCACAGTGAGCAGCACAGTGGCATACGCTGGGATAGTACTTCTTAAAGTGAGGTCTCTGCAGCAAAATGTTTGGGACTGTTTGTGAATAGCCCATGATGAGATAAGGACTATGTCAGAACCTAAGCTAATGACATCATTAAGCATGAGCTTTAGCTCAGCTGAAGAAAGTTGTGTCATCCTGGGACAACCTCCTCTCACACAGACAGACCAACATGTTCACTAGCACAACACTGCTGCACAGAACACCTGCCTCTTTTCAAGTTATGTATGTATATAAAACAGAGGAAGTGTAACCTAAAGTTCAGAGAAGATTTAATAGATATATCAATGAATTATAACACATTAATGATATTTTATGCTAAATTAAACTGTGACTAAAATGGGAGTTAGCTTAGTCAGTAGAGTGCTGCTCTGCAGTGTCTGAGGTCCTAGGTTTTATTCCCGGCACCACAAAAATGGAAGAAGGATGTGGCAATCCACTCCCAAGGCAATCCTGAAACAATGAGCCATTGAAAACCCTATGAGGGTCATTGTGAGTTGGATATGACCTGACAGCACCTAACAACAACAACAAAATGTGTAAGAAGGCTAAAGAGTGTAGTTCAGTGTTAGACTGCCTGCCTAGCATACATGAAGCCCTAAATTTGATCCCAGCTCCAAAAATAAATAAATAAATAAATAAATAGAAAGTATATTAAAATTCAGGGAAATTTGAACAGTGATTAGACATTTAATAATATTAATGAATTTGCTACATTTGTAAGTGGCATAGAAGTGTTGTAGGGAGAGGTATGTTTATTTCAGAAAACATGAAAGAATATCTTGGTTTAGAAAATGATAGGTCATAAAATAGTGTCTCCCAACCTTTTTGGCACCAAGGAATGTTTTTGTGGAAGACAATTTTTCCATGAAAGGGGGACAGTGTTTGTGGTTTTGGGATGATTTAAGTGTTTTACTTCTGTTGTCTAAATATAGATGACGCTTCACTCACTCATCTGCCTCACACAGCAGTACCAGCCCATGGCCTGGGGGTTGGGCACCCTTGTTTTAAAAAAATATAAGATGTTTCAGTTAAAACGATTTCCAAAAGAAGTTCATGGACAATAGAATTTGGCTCAAAAATACAAGACATGTATAAATTCAGTTTCATATTTTTTCCACTCAAGATCAGAGAATAGATAGGAAGGCATGGGAAGGAAAGAAAAAAAGAATTGCGTGAACAAGAAAGATGAAAGAAAGGTGGAATGCAGTGAAAGAAAGCAAGGGAGTAGGCAGAAAATGAAAGCAATGGAGAAAGTACTGGCTCAGGAAGTTTTGAGGTGAACATTGGCTGATTTGTTTGGGTTACATGGAGATATCTGATCTTTGGTGATGTTAATTAGCTGACTAGTCATTGCCCATAACTTTTGCTTCTTAAACTTAAACCTAAGGCTCTCAGTTCTGAGTACACATTGCAACCACATGGAAACTTAAGAAAATACCAGTGTTTGGATTTCACCCCAGAGATTCTCTTGTATTTGATCTGGGCACAGCCTGCAATTGTGGTTTTTAAAAGTTCCCCAGCTGAATCTTATGTGTAGCCAAGGTTGGAATCACCACTGTGAGGCTCTTATAAGTGACAAATCTAGGGCCTCGTCTTCCAGATAAGGAGTGAGCATCACCTCCTGGAACTGTAGCGTCACATGTGTATGTGACCAGTGGTTCCCAAAAAGAGGTATACATCAGTTTCATCCCTGGAACTTTTTAAAAATATGCATTTCCAATCCCTATATCTGTGATTCTGATGTGGTAGGTTTTGAGGTTTTGCCTGGGTATTTGAATTTTGAAGAACCTTCCTGGATGACTCTGATGTAAAACCAAAGGTTTAAATCACTGACTTAAATGCTTGAATTTCAATTCATTCACAAGCCGGGAATCAGACAAGCATCAGAAAAACATGCACCAGTTTGCTGAGGTTTCCATAACAAAGTACCACAAACTTAAACAATGGAGGCTTCTTCTCTCACAGTTCTGGAGACTAAAAGTCCAAGATCAAGGTGTCAGCATGGTTGGTTTCTGTTAAGGGTAATGAGGGATCATGTGTTCATATGTCTTCTCTAGCTTCTGATGATTTGCCAAGAATCGTTAGCATTCCTTGGCTTGTAACTCTCTGTCTACATCTTCTCCCTATATGAGTGTGTGTTCAAATCTCCCCCTTTAATGAGAACACTATTAGTATGGAATTAAGGCCTACATTTATGATGTCACTTTATGATTACTTCTGAAAATACCCTTTCTCCAAATAAGGTCACATTCTGAGATAAGGGTGAGGGCTTTGATGTGAATTTGGGGAGAACATAACTCAAAATCCATACATCACATATCTCCTTCTTCTCCAAATACGTGTTGATATTGGTAAAAGCTACATTGTCTAAGGACCTAAAATTCAATAAAATATACACAATGTGAATTGTTCTGAACCTAATATAATCCTTATTTGCTATCCTAAAGACACTAGACAACAAAAATTTTATTATGAGGTTCATCTACTGGCCACTTGTGATCAAATAAAAATGTATTTATGACATTTTATAGTTGCTTCTCTGTTTATAAGAGAGATGTTATAAAGTGCTAAATTTTAAGAAGGCACTGGATTGGGGACATTGTTAATTAAGATGAATAATGACAGAAAACTATTATGCTAAAAATATTTAATCTTTTCCCTAATAAAATGTTTCTTTTGGGACGGGAGACATAGCTCAGTGGTAGAGTACTTGTCTAGCATGCACTAGAATTTGAGTTCAATCCCCAATACTGCAAAAATAAATAAGTAAAATAAACTCTCATTGCCCTTGAGTTATTTTTCAGCCTTGCAATGAAATTTTGCAGATGAATCCATAACTCTGAGGGTAACAGATGTTATTTGTGATTTCTTCAGTCATCAAGCTTCTTTTGGCTCATATTATCTTTATTGTTTCAACATTTTTAGCAGCCACAGTGCTGGTCCCAGGTTACATATGGTTATCTAAGATAGGGAGATTTGACCTCAATAGTCTGCCAACCATTTAGCTGATTAAGTGGTTCCTCTTTAATGAAAATATAGAAAATTTCTATTTTCTCACTACAATTTCTAACTAGAATTCAAATTTGTAATTGAGAACTTTTTAACTTTTCTAACTAACATAAAGCCTGAAAAAATTCATTCAAAATTATTTCAGGTTACCAACATTTCATGACTTCTCTGGGGAAAAATTGGAAAATAGCATCACCTTATCTGCACAAAGAGGGATATAATTTGAGCGTGTTCAAATATAGATGATTCAATTAGACTGGAAAGAACTTAAGAAACCCTAAAAGTACATCTGCTTTTCTTTGGGGTTGGGAGAAAGGAATAGCTAAGGGAGAAATATGAAAGTGAGATGAATTATTTTCATGGCAGCTTCAGTAAGAACTGTAATCATTTGCTCACATGGACAAGGATGTTATAGCAAGACATCTCAGAAATTGACGAAATAAACAGACTTGCGCCAAGACACTAAACAGTGGGATTTGGATTTCTTCTGCCTTTTCACAATTTCTCTTGGGGGACCTTGCTTTAATGCAGAGTTCTGTCTTAAATTCTAAGTATTCTGTCTCACTGAAGTGATTCCATATTTTATAAGATAGGGAACAAAGGATGTGTGTGTGTGCATGTGTGTGTGTGTGATTTTTGGATTGTGTGAATGTTGTCTTTCCTCTGACATACAAAAGCTGCATAGTTTATATTCACATATTTTCCATCTAGCAAGAAATGAACCCAGAATCAAGGGGACGTTTTGGCTGAGAGCCTTATTTGGGATATGGAAAGCAAACAGAATAAGGTTAGTTGAAGGTTAAGCTGCGTTGTATTGATGTAGAAATGTTGTCTTTAGAACAAATTAGCTCACTGGGACTTGGTGACACAGTGGAGTATTAAACCCTTCTTTACAAAAAGAACATGTGCAGGTTTTTTTCTAGCTTGAAAAATGCCAGTGAAAAATTACATAAAGATCAAGCTTGGAAAATGTTTACTTTGCAGAAAATCATTTAAAAATGGAATCTCAATTTTGTTGGCAGCTCAGTTTTTTAAAAGGACTATTTATTCTAGACTCCTGCAGCATATGGTTTATTACAGTTTATATGGTGTACTGGAACTGTATGGACTTGGGCACCTTAGGGAATGTTTGTTTTTATTTTTTTTTAAAGTGGTTGGACTGAAATCCAGTATGAATCATATAAGAGAGATTTAGAAGCACGTGAAGATAAATGTTTCCCATGTGACACAGAGCAGCACATCTGGAAGGTGATCCTATATAAATAAATAACCTGAAAAGACTGTAGTTTTAAAATATACCAATAAAGAATAAAAGTGTGGATTTTTCTTCTTTTAATTGGAAAGGGAAAAAGTAGTTTTAAGGATTTTTTTTTAAAGAGTGTTGTTTCTCAGACAAATTTCTGGAAGCTCTCAATATAGACATAGCCCATAATTAATTCTTTCACTTTTTAGTTTACTCTCTCATTTACTCAACAAATACTACTGAACATCAACCTTAACAGGTTGCTTAATAGGTTGCACTGCTATTGTGTGAGATTCTAGTGATAGAAAAATGAGTGAAGCATTCTTCTTGCCTTAAAATATTTCCTAAATTAATCATTAGTTAATTATATTTACATATATATGACTTTCATGTATGTTAACTGGTGCTTCCAACAGTATTTTGTGTATTAAGATACTACTATGATATAAAGAATTATTCCTAATCTCTACTCAGTCTTGAAATTCTCTTCAAAATCTTTTAAAAATTATTTTAAAATTATTTAAATTATTTTTATCATGTAAAAATTTTTACATTTACTTTTTCTTTCTTTCGCCAAGAACATTTCTGTATCATTTAGTAATCCTGAAAATATAGATTTTAACCCTTGCAAAAAGTAGAGAATATGAATAAGATGAAGGAGCTCAGTTCAAGTTTGAATTTAAGAATCTTTCAAAGTTTTCCTTCTTAATCTATTGTTCCTTTTTCTTTTTCTTTTCTTTTCTTTTCTTTTTTTTTTTCTTTTCAGTATCGGGAAGTTGAGCCCAGAGTCATGCTCATGCAAGGCAACTTCTCTACCACTGAGCCGCACCCCAGCCCCTCGTCTATTTGTTTTCTTTTGAAATAAGGTCTTGCTAAGTGGTGTAGGCTGCCTCCTACTCCTCCTGCTTTAGCCTCCTGAGTTGCTGGGATTATAGGCATGTGGCAGAGTGACTGCCTCATTTGTTCATTTTTGATGTTGTTGTTGTTGTTGTTGTTAGGTGCCTTCGAGTCGGTATCCGACTCATAGCGACCCTCTGTCCAACAGGGGAAACACTATTGTCAGTGCTTCTCTGCTGTTCATAGGGTTTTCAATGGCAGATTGATTTTTGGGAGGGGGTTGCCAGGTCCTTCTCCCAAGCCTACAGCTTCTGGTGTTCCCAGGTGGTCTCCCATCCAGGTACTAACCAGGCCCGACCCTGCTTA
>VMDO01017529.1:0-44641 GCA_007922755.1 Pedetes capensis | reverse complement strand
GAAGGACATCATGTTTGGAAGAGTGGCAGGTCAACGCAAAAGAGGAAAACCCTCCACCAGATGGATTGACACAGTGTCTGCAACAATGGGCTTAAACATAAATAAGATTGTTTGCCTGGCACAGAATCGGCAAGTGTTTTGATCTGCTGTACATAGGGTCGCTATGAGTCAGACTCGACTCGACGGCACCTAACAACAACAACAGTCCTTTCTTCTAGTTATTCTCAAATATATAACAGGATATTGTAAATTATAGTTGTGCTACCTTGCTGTAGAACACTAGAGCTTATTTCTCTGATTTAATTATATTTTGGTTCTTATTATGTAATCACTGTTTAGTCTCTCCACCTCTTATCTTTCCTAGCCCCTAGTAATTACTAGTGTACTCTCTTCTGAGATAGACTTTTTTAGCCTCCACAAACATAAGAGAACCTGTGGTATTTGCCTTTCTTTGTCTGGTTAATTTCACGTAACACAATGTCCTTCAGTCCTATCCATTTTGCTGCAAATGATGAAATTTATTCTTTTCTAAGACTGAATAATATTGCACTGTGTACATACATCACATTTTCTGTATCCACTCATCCATTGTTGATTATATATCCATTTCTTGACTATAACGAATAGTGCTGCAATAAATATGAGAGTGATAGCACCTCTTTGATATACTGTATTCATTTCTTTTGGATATTTACCCAGAAATGGGGTATTTGGATGGTGGGTAGGTCTGTTTTTAGGTTTTTTTTTTTTTTTTTTTTTTTGAGGAACTCAGTACTATTTTCTATGATAGCTGTAATAATTTACATTCTCATCAGCAGCATATGAGTTCCTTCTCTTCTGCATCCTCATCTGAATTTGTTAGTTTTTGTTTTTTGGTAATAGCCACTCTGACTGGGATGAAATGATATCTCATTGTGGTTTTGATTTACATTTCTCAGATAGTGGTGTTGAACATTTTTTCATGTATTAATTGGTAATTTGTATTTCTTCTTTTGAGAAATGCCTATTCCTTATTTTATTTTTATTTTGCAGTAATAGGTTGAACCCAGGGCCTCATACATGGCTTGCAAGTACTGTATCACTGAGTTGTATCCACAGTCCATTTTTTTTTTTTTCACTTTTTGAGAGAGGGTCTCACTAAGTTACTAGAGGCTGCCTCTGGCCTTGAACTTGTGATCCTCCTGCCTCTGCCTCCCAAGTTACTGGAATTATAGGTGTGCACCACTCCACCCAGCTCTCATTTCCCATTTTAAAATTACATTATTGCTTTTTTTCTTTTGAGTTTTTTGTATTCTAGATATTAATAACTCTTTGTGTGATGAATATTTTGTAAATATTTTCTCCCATGGTGTTGTGGTCTCTTTACTCTGTTGTTTCCTTTGTTGTGCAAAAGCTTTTTAGTTTTGTGTACTTCCATTTGTCAATTTTTGTTCTTGTTTCCTGTGTTTTGGGGGTCTTCTAAAATTAGTGCCTATACTGATATATTGAAGTGCTTCCCCCGTTTTCTTCTGGTAGCTTTATTGTTTAGGTTTTACATTTAGGTCTTTGATCTGTTTTCAGTTGATTATTGTATATGAAGGAAGATCGGGACTAAGTTTCATTCTTCCATATATAGATACCAGTGTTTCAAACACTGTTTATTGAAGAGGCTGTCATTTCTCCAATGTATGTTCTTGGTGCCCTTGTTAAATATCAGTAGGCTATGGATGCATAAATTTATTTTTGGGTTTCTATCCTGTTTCATTGGTTTATATGTCAGCTTTTATGCTGATATCCTGTGCCATGTTGTCCTGATTATGACAGCCCTGCAGTATGTCTTGGGATCGGGTTTTGGGATGCTTCCAGCTTTTATAATCCCAAAGATTCCTTTGGCTGTTCAAGATCTTTTGTACTTCCATATGCATTTTATGATTTTTTTTTCTACTTCTGGGAAGACCTCCACTGGCATTTTGATGGAGATTGTATTGAATCTGCAAATTGCTTTGGGTATTATAGACACTGTAACAATTTTATTCTTCCAATCCATTAGTATAGGAGGTCTTTCAATGTTTTTGTGACTTCTTCAATTTTTATCATCATTGTCTTACAATTTGTATTTCTTGGCCAAATTTATTCCTATGTAATTTACATTTTTGCAGTTATTGTGAATTGGATCACTTTCCTGATTTCTTTTTCAGTAATTTTGTCATTGGTGTATAAAAGTGTTATTGATTTTCATATCTTGACTTTGTAACCTACAAATTTACTGAATTTTTTGTTACTTCTGATAGGTTTTTGTGGAGTCTTCTGCTTTTTCTATATACAGAATCATGATATATATATATATGTATATATATGTACATATATATACATATATATATTCTGACTTTCTCCTTTTATATACATATATACATGTTGTTGTTGTTATTGGGTGCTGTCGAGTCAGTATCTGACTCATAGCGACCCTCTGCACAACAGGGGAAACACTATTGTCAGTGCTTCTCTGCTGTTCATAGGGTTTTCAATGGCAGATTGATTTTTGGGAGTGGGTTGCCAGGTCCTTCTCCCAAGCCTACAGCTTCTGGTGTTCCCAGGCAGTCTCCCATCCAGGTACTAACCAGGACTGACCCTGCTTAGCTTCCAAGATCTGAGGGGATCGCATACCACGGGGCTACAGCTGCAGGCACATATATACATATACATACATATATATGTGTGCATATATATATATATATATATATATATATATATATATATATTTAAATTTCTTTTTCTTACCTAATAGCTATATCTAAGACCTCTTATACTATGTTGAATAAGACTGGTAAAAGTAGACATCCTTGTCTTATTTCAGATCTTAGAGGAAATACTTTCCATTTTTCTCTGTTTAGTATGATGGTGGTGGATTTGTCATACATAGCCTTTATTATCTCAATGTACAGTCTTTGTTATTGTTTGAATATTAAATGGCCTCCGCAGGCTCACATTTGAGTGCCTGGTCCCATCTGGTGGAGCTGTTTTGGGAGGTTGTGGAACTTTTAAGAGGTGGGAATTAGCTGGCTTGTTTATGTCATTGGGGTGGGTTTTTTAAAGTGATACTCAGCTTGTTTTTGGATGAGCTCTCTGTGCTCCTGCTCCACCTGTTACTTTGCTATGCCTCCCTGCCACTGTGGAAGGAACACCTGAAACTGTGAGCCAAAAATAAATCCTTCTCCCTAAGTTGTTCTTGTCAAGTACTTTGTCATGGTGACACCAAAGCTGACTAATACAGAAAATTTGTTCTAGGAGCAGGGTTGTTGCTGTGCCCAAACCTGACCATGTAATTCTTAGGCCATTGTAATTTGTTTGCCAGAGGAGTTTGGAAGACTTTGGAGATGCAAGCTAGATAAGTCTTAGATACTGTAAGCAGAACTTAATGGATAGTTCTGTTGGGAGTTCAGAAGACTAGGATGCTGAAAATACAGACAGTAAAGATAATGTTCACAGGATTGCAGAGGGAAATAAGGACTCTATTGGGAATTGGACTAGAGACCATTTATGTTACATTATAAAAAACAGTTTCTCTGTGGTTTGTCCATGTCCTAAAGATTTGAGTGAGGCTGAAATCAAAAGTAATGAACACATTTGGTGGAGGAAATGTCAAGGTTGAGGTTGTGTCATGGTTACTGCTGGCTGTTTTTAGTCAGATTTATGGTGAAAAGAGGTGCAAAAAGCAGATCAGAAAGATTTGAAAACTGTGCAATTGTATAGAAAAGCTACATGTTTGAAGTTGTGGACAAGCCAAGTTTGTGCAATGAGGTCATAATTGTTAAAGAGATAGGTGCCATTAAAAAGAAGACCCACACTTTGCACTGGGACAAAAGGCAGAAAAGGGCCCTGGAAGCAGAGCAGGGTTGACTAGGATGTAGTAAATTATAGTTACCCTACTTCACTGTGATCTGCAGCCATATCATCCTAGTGTCTGATCCCACCTGATCTCAGAAGCTAAGAGGGTTGGCCTGGTCAGTCCTCCGAAGGGAGACCACTTGGGAATACCAGGTGCTGTAGGATAGGGAGGAGGACCTGGCAATCCACTCCTGAAACAATCCATCATTGAAGACCCAATGAATAGCAGAGAATCACTGACAATAGTGCCCAGCATGGCATAGTGTCAGAGAGTGTTTCCTTCTGTTGTACATAGGGTCACTATGAGTTGGACCTGACTTGACGGCACCTGACAACAACAACAATAACAACTGTGTTGTAGAACACTAGAACTCCTATTTAGTTATATTTTTTTCCCTATAATACAATCACTTTTTAGTACCCTACCCCTTATTTTTCCTAGTCCCTGGTAATCACTAGTCTGTCTTCTGAGATTAACTTTTTTAGCTTGATGAAAGTAAGGTGTTGGAGTCCCTAACTAGTACTGTACTGGAGTGTATCTTTCTCTTTAGCTCTAATAATGCTTGCTGTATAAAATTGGATACTATAGCATCAGGTCCATATACATTTATAATTGTTATATCTTCTTATTGAATTGATTCCTTAATCATTATATTGGAGCCTTGTCTCTTTTCAAAGGTTTTGACTTAGTCTCTTTTATCTAAGTACAGCTACACATGTTCATCTTTGTTTTTTGTTTGCATGGAATATCTTTAATCCATCCCTTCTCTTTCAGTCTTTTGTGAAGTTTTTCAGTCAGTAAAATGAGCTTCTTATGGGTTTTATATCATTAGCATTAGGTCTTGTTTGTTTGTTTGTTTATTCCATTCAGCTAGTTAAATCTTTTAATTAAGGAACTTAATCTTACATTCAAGGTTATTACTGACATGTGAAGAGTTATTTCTGTCATTTTGTTAATTTTCTTTTGGTTCTTTTGAATGTCCTTTGTTCATTTTTTTCTTTTTTATCTTTGAGGTTTGGTGGTTTTCTGTATTAATAAGTTTTGGTTTTTTCTCTTTTTTTTGTGTGTGTACCTATCTGCTTTTCTGTTGGAATTTGCTTTTGAATGTTTTTATGACGGTAGTTATTTTCTGTTTGCTTCCAGATGTAGGGACTCCCTTAAGCATATTTTGTAAGGCCAGTCTGGTGGTGATAAATTCTCTCAGTTTTTATTCGGCTAGGAAAATCTTTATTTCCCCTTCACTTCTGAAGAATATGTTTACTGTGTATAGTACTCTTTGATGAAAGGTTTTGTTTTGTTTTTGCCTTTGTTTTTCTCTCAGGATCTGGAATAAGTCAACCCATTCCCTCCTGGGCTGTAAATCTGATGTTAGTTTAATGGAGGTGGTATAGTTTGGACCTTGAATGTCCCCAGAAGGCTCATGGCTTGGTTCCCAGCCTATGGTGCTATTGGAAGGTGGTAGGAACTTTAAAAGACAGGGCCTAGTGGAAGGAGTTAGGTTATTGGGAGCATGCCTTTAAAGGACTGGTCAGGACCTGGGCCCTGTCCTGTTTCTCTCTGTTATTTCATGGCCACTGTGAGGTGAAGAGGCCTGCCATGTGCTCCTGCCATGGTGCACTGTGCTGCCATCAGCCCAAAACAACAGGGTTAACTGTTCATGGAATGGTATCTCTGAAATCATGGCCTTTCTTTCTTTTAAGTTGTTTGTCTCAGGTATTTGTTAACGGAAAGCTGACATAGGGAATTTCCTTCAATGTGACTTGAGGCTTTTCGCTTACTATTTTAAAAATTCTAGATTCTTTTTGTTTTTAGAATTTTAGACTTTTGATAGTTTGACTATAATATCCTGCAGATATGCCATTTTGATTAGTAATTTTTAATGTACAACTCAATAGGTCTCATTATGAATTTCCATACATGCATTTCATTGTACATTGCTCACATTCACTTCCTCCTTACCCTCTCATGATCCTCCTCCCCTACCACCTCCCTCCCCAGCAATGGTCTCCTTTCTACTTGCCTGTCTCTTCATGGTGTATTTATACCACAGGTTCCTTATCCACTCATCTGTTGGCAGAAACCTAAGTTGATTCTATATCTTGTCTATTGTGAATAATGCCTCAATAAACATGGATAAGAAGGTATCTCTATGGTATATTGACTTATATTCCTTTGGATATATGCCTGGGAGTGGGATGGCTGGGCCATATGGAAATTCTATTTTTAGTTTTTCGAGGTATCTCCATACTGATTTCCATAGTGAGATCAGACTTTTTTTGGTCAAATTTATTTGAAGTCCATTGAGCCTCCTGGACCTGGATGTCCAATCTTTCCCAAGATTTGGGAAGTTTTCAGCTATTGTTTATTTGAATAGGTCCTTCTATCCACTCTTCCCTCTTTTCTCCCTTGTGACCATCCCCAATGTGAATAATTTGTTCATTTAATGGTGTCCCATAATTCCTGTTGGCTTTCTTCATTGTTTTGAATTACTTTAAATCTGACTCTCACTTCAAAAGACCTGTCTTCATATTCCCAAATTCTTTCGTTAACTTGATCTAGTGTGTTGAAGCTCTCAACTGTATTTTTAAAGTTTTCCTTTTGAGTTCTTCAGTGCCAATATTTCTGTTTGGCTCCTTTTTTTAAAGTTTTCTCTCCTCTTGCTGAACTTCTCATTCATATCATGAATTACTTTCCTAATTTTGTTGAATGACCTATATTTTCTGGTATCTTATTAAATTTCCTTAGAATACTTTTTTGAAGTCTTCCCATATTTAATTGTTTCTTTCTTTTTTTGTGGTATGCTGCTAGAGAGTTATTATATTCCTTTGCAAATATCCTGTTATCTTTTTATATTTCTTGTATCCCTACCTTGACATTCATGTATCTGGGAGACCTATTGTCTCTAGCAAATTTATAAGGTGGCCTTTGCAGTAAGGAACTTTCTCTTGAAGATCTGTTATAGGGTGTTGGTGGTATAGTTTAGATGGGTTCCCCCAAAAGTCCATATGTAAAAGTTTGGCCCACACAGTGGCAATATCAGGAAGTGCTGTGGACCTTGGGCCTGGTGGGAGGTCCTTAGGTCATTGGCAGTGTGCCCCCCAAAAGGATGGTTGGACCCTGGTCTCTTTCCGTTTCTCTCTGTTTCCTGGATCAAAATGTGGTTGCTCACTCTGACACGTGCTCTAATCATGACATGTCACTCTCACTTGAGTGAGACCTGGTCTTGGATGTGAACTTCCACAACCGTGAGTCAGTTCAACCCCTGTCTGCTTTGTAAGTAGCAAGTGCTAGGTTTTCCATTCTAGTGATCGAAAGCTTACTAATGCACTTGCTTTGGGGCACTATGTTAGCTTTGCTTCCAGTTGAGAACCATGGTGTAATCTCCACACAGCTTCTTCAGCTGTAATTGAAAGTTGTGGGCACTGTGCATGTGGCAGTAGAGGTGGGGGTACCAGTGGCTCTGGGAAGGTGCAGGGCTGCGTAGGCAGCAATGGGGGCAGGGCCCTTACATGATGCATAGTGTAGGTGTCAATCTATGGAGGGCCTTATAGGGGTAAAATTACTCCAGGGGCCCAAGTGGTAGATGTAGCTCATGTGGCAGTGGGGCAGGACACCCATGTGGCCTGGTGCACAACTAATAGTCTCTGTGGCTGGTGGGGAGGTCAAGCCACTCTGATGGCTCATGAGAGTGTGCTGTGGGCAGCAGTCGGGGTGAAATCTAGCTGACTTTGGTTTCACAGTAGCACCATTCAGCAGTGGCCTGAGTAGGGGAGTGTGTTACACAAACTGAGCTCCCCCTCTGGAGCAGTGCAGCAATGTACCTTCCCTGACAGTTCCCTCAACTGGATTCAGGTCCCTGATTCATAGCTGCTAACACTTTAGGTGTCCATGGTTCATTGGGGGCTGATGATCTCCCGTATGACTTTTCTCCATCCTGGGAGAAACTTTTTTGATTCAAACGGGTCTGGACTGAGGCAATGGGACAGTCAGTGCAGGGTACTTTGTTTCCTTCTTTACCAGGCCACCTGGATTTTCCATGTTCCACAGTTTTTCTACTTCATTTGCACTGTACGCTGATACTCTCCCCAAAATATTCTAGACAAGTAACAGCTGTTTATTCTTTTTTTTGTGTGAGAGAAGTATATCCCATACCTCAAGGTAGCCAAGTGTTCTGGAACATTGATAAAACTTTCAAGTTTTGAGTCTCTCCATGTGCTAGGTACTTAGGAGGGATAGGATTGAATTCACAGATGAAAGTAATGTCTGAGATGCCTCTTGAAGTTCAAATGGAACTTGGCCAGGGAGACATGGAGATGTGGTGATGTCAAACATCAGAGTGTCTTGACAGAATCAGATTATGTGATCATGTTTATCCAAACTAGATTCATTTAAGGATGCATCTGAATCAGCATTATGTCTTGCAAACATCCAGCACAGTGCTTTACAGAGAGTTGGAACTTAATATACATATAAAGGATATGGATTTTATAAGCCACTTACTCAGCTGTACCAAAATATCTTCTTTCGCTTTCTCTTACTGAGGTTAATTTCTATGCTAAGGACCATTGTACTTCATGGCAAAAACTTTATTTTACCCAACTCAGGTTAATATCAGTCACTTCCAGATTTTCTTAGTCAACTCAATTTCTTCTAGTCAACCTTCTTTAAGAAGATAAAGACTTGATGGAACAGTTTATGCAGTGCTACCCAGTTGGCGAAAAATGGACTTTGCCCTTGTTTTGCTTTGCATGGTTATTAAAATTCAGTCATCTTGGTTTCTGTGATTGGCAAATGTCCCTATGAAAGTTTTTCCATCTACTATAGTCTGGATGTTCATTCATATGCTGCATCCTAATCCACCATGTGATGGTATTAGGAGGTACAGTGTTTGGGATGTGATTAGATCATGAGGTTGGAGCCCATATGAACTAGATTAGGCTGAAGACTTCTCCCTTCCATCATGTGACTATGCAGCTAGAATCCATCATTGTAAAGACCAGACTCAGAATCTCTGAGCACCTTTATCTTGGATGTCCTGGTCTCCAATACTTTGCGAAATCGCTTCCTGCTGTTTATAAGCTACCTAGTTTATAGTCTTTTGTTATAGCAGCCCGGAGAGACTATGACAATTACTATATAGTAATTCTGCCCTATTGTCACTAAATCTCTTTGTCTAATATTTTTCCAGCAGTATAATTATGGAAATCAATGAATGTATATTTCAGAAAGAAGAGTTCTCAATAATTGTTTAGTCATGCTAGATTATGAATTATAACCAGAATTCATTGAGACACTAAATTGAGTCATGAAATTATTCCTTTCCCTTTAAGTATAGTTATCAAAAATCAGATAGATTTATGTTTTCATTTGTGATACAGATTTTGGCTGTTCCTTTTATCCACATGGGAGTTAGCTCCTTCAGTCCTACCCTAACCTGTGCACAATCCCTTTATGCCTTCTCTATCTTTGTTAAGAAACCCAGTTTCACAAAGGCAAATGTAATTTTTGGAAGTTTGTTAAAGATTTTTGGAGTCTAGATCAGGTATAAAAGTCACAGTTCACATTTAACTCCTCACCTCACAACTATAGGTTGCTGTGGCTTTGGCTGATCACGGCCAAGGTCTTGGCTCTAAGTCATTATCGTGTATTTTTCATCTTCTTTAGCCCATCAGGGGAGCCAAGGCAGGTTCTTCCTAAGTTGATGCAGAAGTGGGAAAAGGGCAAAGGGAAAAATGGAGTGTTTCTTACGGCTTAGATTCGGGACTGGGACACTGTCACTTCTGTCTACATTCTCTTGAGTAAAGCAAGTTATTTGGCCAAGCATAACGTCCGTGGGCCATGGAAATACAGTCTATAGGGGGAGGACCTGAAAAATCATATTGTTAAAAAGTGAAGGCAATAGAATTTTCAAAATCTCAGGCAATCTACCAGAGAGGAATTTGTCTGATTAAGTGCCAAGCAGAGGCTTTAAAAAAGTGCTTCCATTGAAATTCATATTAGATTTTAGCATCTGCTCTGTAAGATACACCCTGCTGATTTCTACCTTATGTTGTTAAGTTTTGATTTATTGCCTCAAATATCATGTTATAATAATTAATTGATAGTTAGTAACAGGTGGATATGAGTTTTAAATTTTTTCCCTGGTCATTTAGAACTTCATCTGTGTTGTGTCACTTGTTAGCTTTCAGTTAGCATCTGTTCTGCATTTCTTTTATCGAAACTTATATTTTTAAAAAGCCACTAAAATGTCCTCTGCACTCCTTTCTGTTTGATTAAAGAAAATGCTACTGACACTGAGCCCCTGACATAGCTAATCAGGCTGAGTGGAGATTCTGCTTGATTTTCTTGTTTGATTTGTGGCCTGAAAGAGTGAGGACGAATTCTTATTATGGAACATTGCTTTTTAATATCAAACAAATCTTTGCTTTGCTTGTAAAAAACCAATAAATCCCTGAGACCTCACAGACTATGAGATAGCTTTTATTCATTTGTAATTGATATGGCATTTAAAACTGCATCTGCACACATATAGATACATTCACCCGTAAATCTTACTATACACTATGGGCAGTTGACAAGTGTCCTACGTGCTGAGTTGAATGTAGATTGGGCTTTTTATATTCTGTATTTTGAAAATTACATCGAGAAAGCCAGTGTTTCTTAACAGTAACATCATCAGATTTCTTTTTACCTCCATGCCCGATGTTCAAGGAAATCAAGATTAAGTAAGACTAGAAACAGTATAATAATTTCCATCTTAAGTGTGTCATGTCTTTTTCTGAGTTGTTCAAAGTGCTCCACGTGTTTAGGTCTAGAGTCCTTTACCTTAAGAATGTGAGACACTGCAGGTCTTAAAAATGGCCCCCTACCCCCATGAATATAATTTATTCATTCAATAAATTTCTCAACAAATAGCTATTAAACACTTTTAATTTTCCAAATAGCATAATTCATTGGGTGTTAAAAATTGAACAAAGCATTTGAAGACTCCAGCATTATAGTGGGGAAGTGGATCCAAAAATAAACACATGAGAAATAATGATATAAAACATTCTATTCTATAGGTATAAATCAAGTGTGTTGAAATAACAACACTGGACGTGAAGAAGTCTTCCCTGACTTATTTTTCAGCACCCCCCCCCATACTGCTGTTCTGAGGAGAAGATAAAAGAGATTTATTATAGCTGTGGTTCATAGAGGAGAGGCCTCTGAAGTCTGGGGTGGGGATCTTTTCTGTGGTGAAGCTCTGAGGAGAATTTTCACCCAGTCTGAATTCACTGAGTATAAAAGGTCAGCTGGTTTCTTTATTCAACAAATGTTTATTGATGAGCTAGACATCATTCCCATTCCTGGATTTCTGGAGGAACAGAGAAAATCCCCTGCCTTCACAGAATTTACATGCTTGTGGAAAGAGACAGGAAGAACAAACATCAATAAGTAAATAACAAAGTATGTTGGAATGTATTCTTCAAGGAGATGCTCATCCTACGTACACTTTGAGATAATTTCTCAAAGGATCCCATAAAAATTGGAACTATTTCCCATCATTCTATTAGTCTGAACTTTCTTTGAATTAATGTGACACAAAGAAAATACCCTGGGATGCTTGGGTTATATTCAGGTTGTGCATTTTATAATGTTTCCTTCCTTTCTATTTTTTATTAGATGTTTTAGTGTGCAAATTAATGGGTTTCATTGTATTTCCATCCATGCATATCATTGTACTCATTGTACATTGCTCACACCTTTTACATGTCTTTTTCCCCCTAACTGTATTACAAGCTCCTTGATGGCAGAACTTATTTCAATTTTTGTGTTTCTGGAACCCTGCACAGTGGATGCTAAAAGATTAGTGGTATTGATAATAAGCCTTGAAGGAGGAAGAGGCTTTTAGGTGCAGAAAGGATGGATGGAGCAGGATGTAAAAAGGACAAAAGAGGATGGAGAACCTGAGAGACAGCAAGAAAGGTAAGTGTTGACTTTGGTTGAGTTCTGAGTTAAAAACCTCGTGATGTGTCTGTTTTGTAGAATGAGGAACAACAGTTTGGTAACTGCGAGAAATTAGGAAGGAGCTGGGAAGCCATCCAGTTAATGTCAGTGATCCCTGTGACTCAGTTCATCCTTCCCTCTCCGACAGGCTAGCCACCTCAGATTATCTATTACATCACTGTGACAGAGAAACCAACCGAAACAAACGTATGGGGAGAGAGACTTATTAGGGGATCACAGTTAGAGGATTCAGGTCCATAATGGTGGCAGAGTGGGCATGGTGGGCCCGTGGCAGAGAATGTCATGTGTTGGCAATCAGAAGAAGAAAGCAGAGAGAGTGACTAGAGCCGGTCCCAGGATAAAATCCCCAAAGGCCCACCGCCAGTGACCTAAGCCCTCAAAGCTGGAACCCGCCCCACAAAGTTCCATAACCTCCCAGGACAGGACCAACCGGGGACCCATTGTTCAAACATGGGACCTTTGTGGAACATTTAAGATTCAAACCATAAAACCCTTGAGGTGAAATCTCAGGTGTTGCTTAGAATCACTGTCACCCATGCTTGGCTTTAGTAATGCCCACCGCTGGGGAGTTAGTCTGGCTGAGGTTTTGATCATATTAATAGTTCTCACTTCTGGCTCTTCCATTGCTGACCTTTGTAAGGGCTTACTTAGCATCAGCAATGTTTAGCAGCTTTTGGGGGAGGTTGGGAATAATTCTTGTTTTTCTGAACACTCTGGAGCCCTGCAGAATGGAGATGCTGTTGAGAGGGAGCAGGACATTATTATTATAATGAGTGAGGGTTTGGAGGGACACAAGTGGGACTGCATATCGTTATGATGGAAAGATAATTACTGAAGCATCTGTAGCTTGGGCAATTCATCCAACAATGATTACACAGAGGCTGGCTGGAAGGAAGCACGGTGTATGATACAGGATCCTGGAGGACCGCTAAACAGACTGTAGCACTTCTGTGGGAGAAGAAGAAGAAGGAAAACAGCTTGCTATGCAAGACCAGTAGTGAAAAGAGCCCAAGCAAATGGCATAACAAAAACATTGCTTTTCTCTTGAATGGAAGTGTTAAACACGCAAAAATCTGGAAGTGCATATTTTGCTTCACTTTAGTTTCAGTTTGAATACATTTGGGACTTCTCTCCAAACACCTGCTCTTTCCTGCCTTTCCCACCGCCCTCCCTACTGGAAAGAAGAAAAAGGAAAAGAAAAAGAAAAAGCCAAAACAAAACATGGAACATGTTGATTGGAAACAATTCCAACAATCAGAATAAATGAAGGCATAGCAGAGTGAAGTCATCTCTAACTGTGTAACTGAACCAAAGTGGTAATTTACAAAGAGCACAAATGATTGAGTTTGTGTGAAGAATAAAGAGAAGGTGGAATTCATAAGGAGACTGAACAGAGCTTATTTCAGTGTAAATGTTTTCTTGGTGAAATGATCTGGAGAGATAAATCAAAGATAACCCAGACATTCCCAACATCTCCTGTCTCTGTAGGGTGAGAGTAGAATAGAGGGGTTGCTTTTTCCTCCAGTGCCAGGTGCCTTTACTTTAGCACAATCACAGGAGGTGTGGTCTGGTCTGGTCTTGAATATTTCCAGAAATCACTGGGGAGCACTGACACGTTCCATAAATCTATCTTAGATGTTTCTCTCTCCAGCTACCTTGTCTGGACTTTTCCACATATCAATCCTGGCCTCCTGTCTGTTGCTATAGCTCTTTCCATCTGTTCTGTATTCCAAGAGGGGCATTCTTTGCTGGTAATGTTTTAAAGAAGGCCAGAGGACAACATAATCTATGGGACCAGAGGGGATTAGAGATCCACGATTTCTTGTATCGTTTCCCTTAGTCCCTTCTCTGTTTCCTTTCACCAGAGGGCCCCCTGTTGGCCATCTGACTTCCTAGATGGGCCTGGCAGCTCCTTGCTTCTTCACTTTCTGGGCTCCCACTGCCTTGCATCTAGACTGGCTTTTCTCTCCAACCCATCCAGAGGGGCAACATTCAAGAGTTTAATAATTGCCTGAGAGAAGTCTTTTGCCTGCAATAAAATCAGACATTTTCTGTATTACATAGAATATTTAGCATCTCACGAATCTCCTATGTTTGGCATCTATCTGCTAGTTCAAGCATTCCTCAAACTATAGGGTAGGTTGTTGCCTTTCCTTGGTTGGCAAGAGAAGCGCATCGATTTTGTCAAGATTTCTAGAACATATTTCCACATCCACTCTAGTGTGCAAAACACTTCATTTTTTCCCACTCTGAAAACTCCAGGTCCAACAATGTTGAGACCCTGATACTATGGCCTGAGATGGGAATAAATGGTTGTATTTTTAAACCAGTTGTTCTACCTACAGTTTTAATAGCTCTTCTGTCCAGGATGGGGATTGCACGGTGATGGCTAGAAGGGCGTTGTCATTAGGTGCCATGGAGTAAGGTTTGACTCATAGCGACCCTATGGTGCTACTGTAAGGGAAATTCCCATCTTGCTCACACTCCATCGCAACAGATGCTAAAGTCGTGAAACTCAAAAGGCGTCTGCTTGCTCTTGGAGTTCAGATGCCACCTCTGCAACTTATGAGCTATGTGACTCTGAACAGCTCACTAAGTGTTACAGGTGTGGCTGTGCTGTGACAGCTGTGTAACCACATGTAATATGAACAAGTCTCTGAGTCTCAAGTTTCTTTAAGGGTTTTCTGATATCAACACCTCTTGACAGCGCTTTTCATTTTCCTATTTCTTTGGGAATTTCTATACACAGGAAGGCCAAAAATTATGTGCCATAGGTTTGTGTGCTTTGCCATCTCCAGTAATTGTATAGGAAGAGAAACTCCCCAAATCTGTAAAAGACTCCAGTTAATAAACACATGATTAATCGATGGCCTCCCAAAGAACTTAAAAGTATTCTGATGATATCAATGAATAAAATGCGGGAAATATTGTAATGTTGAGTGTATGTTTAGACACAATCGTTTTTTATAATCAAATTTTTCTTTATTATGATATCTGAAGAGCATGTTGAATGGTCTCACTTTAACATATATTCTTGCACAATATTTATTTAAATGTCATTTCTTATAAAAATTAATGTGACAAATAAGATATTCCTTGCTCACTAAGATATAAACTTGCATGCAAGAATTAATTTTCTTATAGAAAATAGGCAAAACTAGAGAATATTCTTATAGAGAATAGATATATGTAAGATATAAAAAGTGGTTTAGTTTTATCAGCAAAAATCGATGCAAATAATGTAATAAGAAATAAGTAATAAGAAAGGAAATTCCATTTTCTGAACATGTGGGAGGTACCTGGCATAGTGCAAAGAAATCTACCTTTAATTTCTTATTAAATCTTAATGAAATCGGACATGAGGAGACCTATGATATCCTCCTGCTTGTGGTAGGAATACTCCCAATCATATTATATTAGCTTTTTCATGTTAGCTGTGGCTAACACATAATAATAATTTAGTGAGTGGTTTCTTTATTAGATTCCATTGAGTTGGATCCCACTTATAGCATCCCTAAGTACAGCAGAAGGAAGCACTACCTAGCACTGCCATGCACATGATCATTTTATGTTTGGGTCCATTGTTGCAGCCACTATGTTTCTTCTCATTTTGACTCATGCTGCATTAGCAAAAGGAGGTCTCAGGGGCTTTACTCCATTCTCATCATTAAAGTTGACTGTATTTTGAGAAGGCAGTTCTCCCCTAGTTGTTTCTTGAATGCCTTCCAGCCTGGGGGGCTCATTTTCTGGCACTATATTTGACAGTGCTTTTCTGCTATTCATAGGGTTTTCAATGGCTAATTATTTTGGGAGTAGGGTTCCAGGTCCTTCTCCCCAGTCTGTCTTAGTCTGGAAACTCAGCTGAAACCTGTTCACCAAAGGTGGCCCAGCTGGAATCTGAAATACCAGTGGCATAGTTTTCAGCATCACAGCAACACAGAAGCCCCCACAGCACGACAGGCTCACAGACACATGGGGGAATGAGTGATTAGTATTTATTTAACAAGTAAGTATTGGATGCCTGCAGTTGTAGCCCTGTGGCATCCGATATCATCAGATCTTGGAAGCTAAGCAGGGTCGGGCCTGGTTAGTATTTGGATGTGAGATTGCCTGGGAACACCAGGTCCTGCAGGCTTGGGAGATAGACTAGCAACTCGTTCCCAAAAAATCAATCTGCAATTGAAAACCCTATGACCAGCAGAGAAGCACTGACAATAGTGTTTCCCCTGTTGTATGTATGGTCACTGTGAGTCGGATACTGACTTGACAGCACCTAACAATAAGAACAACACAACAAGTATTGGATGAATGAGTCCTGATTATTCCAATGGGAATGGAGAGAGAGTGTTAACAAGACAAATTTTATTTGAAATTTATATCTAAAATGTAGCCCAGCAGCAAGACTAAAAGGGGAGAATGTTGAATGAAGAGGTATTCTCAGTACCTCTTGTTCATTGAGAAGTTAGTGTGTGCTAAGCCCTGTATTCATGGATTTAAAGACAAATTCATACATATTGATGACTCAGTGTGCACTAACATTTTCCTAACTGCAGAAAATGGTATTGTCATTATTATTACTATTTACATTATTTTCATCCATCTTGTCAGATAAAACTAAGGCATCTTGTAATATCTTCCATGCTGTTACTCTATTTACTTGTTTTCTTTAAGAAAGCCAGTTTGTCCATGCTATTTTATAGCTTATTGAACCAGAAATGTCTCTTTGTGATGTAGTTAATTTTTTAATAACTATCACCTAAATAAATATTTTGCAATAATATGCATTGTAGTGAGATAGTCCAAGATAGACCCCCCCAAGGAAAAACAGGGTGCCTAGTTAAATTTGAATTTCTGATAATTTTTAACATAAGTATGTGATTAAAATTATTTGTTTCTTTTTTCTCTTAGAATTCCAATTTAATAGAGCATCTTAAAATTGTTGAATTTGATGACCTTAATGATATTCCTTATTTTACTTAATAATGCCTCAATCCTAAGAGGCTCATTTTACAAATGGCAGCATTTGGCCATAGAATCATGTAACTTGTCCAAGGTCACACAATCAATAAATGGTAAACCAGGGCTAAAATTCAAGTACTTTAGCTTCAGAGACCATGGTTCTAACCACAGTGTGATCCTACCAACTCTATGAGGTAGGTATAATGATTGTCATTTTATAAATCGGTTATCGGAGTTAGTGAATTAAGGAAATTATACTATGTTATGAGCTAATTAGAGAGGCAGAGCCATGCTTTGAACCCAGGAGTGCCTGTCTTCCGAGTTAGTACTTTTAATCTTTCTCTTTAAAGAGAAAATCATAAACCTAGAATTTTTCAAGGTCAGGAACTGATGAAGTTTTACAGTTGTTAATATTTTCTTCCAGGGTAATGGGAGACACAACATTAATGAAAAATAAATGCCCAGGGAAGGCCGAATGCCATTTGGTGTCAACAAATTATATATAGTGTCACCAAGATTCCTTTTAGAGTAAGGATTTATTTCACTATTTCTAATAGCGTAAGTGTTGGCATTAGAATATTTCTGTAGTTAGAGGATCTGAACTGTGGAGAGGCTGATTCATCTTCCAGCATTGTACCTTATGCATATGTCAGCTCAGAGGATTTATTAAACATTCACAGCCTAGAGACCTTCAACATGATTGCAGGAAAGTATTTCCTAAATATTGCCCTTGTCTACTTCATTTGGTACTTAGAATTAGTGATGACATGTTTCAATCCTAAAGAAACATATGTAATACTGTCCTTTAAACTTACTCTTTCTCATTGTAGCTAACCTGATTTTATTCCAACACAGTGGCTCAGGGTAAATCTAAGACAATACAAATATAGACTTGTCAGGAAAGAGAATTTTTAAAAAAATAAGCAAATCAGAAAGCCAATTTGTCCATGCAATTTTATAGCTTATTAAATAAGAAATGTCTCTTTATGATGTAGTTAATTTTGTAATAACTATCAATAAATAAATATTTTGCAATAATATGCATTGTAGTGAGATAGCCCAGGGTAGACTCTCCTATGACAAAACAGGGTACCTAGTTAAATTTGAATTTGTGACAAATAATTTAAAAAGCAAATTTAACTTTTTAAAGCAAATTTAAAGCAAATTTAACTTTTTAAAATGTGTTCATTTGAATCAAACAAAAATAAGTCAGATGGATACATTTCCAATGACAGGCATAGAAATTATGCTCTCAGAATTAAATTTGCCTCATCTCCCTGTTATTTGAGACAATTGGCCATTTGTGTGAAAATCAAGTAATTATATGCTCCAGTGCTTTCTGAAAGGAGGGATGCAGAGACAGAGAGAGAAAAACATAAGTGTGGTCCACCTGCACATAATGATATACTTGGCTCTGATCATTCAAACTGAAAATGTTACCATCACACACTCCATAGGTCACTGCATGACCTCTGAATCTACTTTGGAGTTTGTATTATGATCTCGACAATCATTTGCTTCTAGAGGATGGGAACAGCCTGTTAAAATTCTTTTGAAGGGTCACCACATAAGATCAGCATTTTTCTTAGGAGGCTCGTGATGGTCTTTAGTTACACAGTTGTTGTTAGTTCTCATCAAGTCGATATCTGACTCATAGTGACCCTATGTACAATAGGCGAAACACTATTGTTACTGCTTCTGGGCTGTTCATAGGGTTTTCAATGGCAAATTGATTTTTGGGAGTGGATTGCTGGGTCCATCTCCCAAGCCTACAGCACCTGGTGTTCCCAGGCAGTCTCCCATCCAAGTACTAACCAGGCCTGACCCTGCTTAGCTTTCAAGATCTGACGGGATCGGATGCCACAGGGCTACGACTGCAGGCATAGTTACACAGTAGGGCTTTCATTTCTATATTATAGTTTGACATAACTGCAAAACTTTATGTGTTTTATGTTAAAGATTAATAAGATGTTTGCATGTGTAGACTCATGCCATTCTGGTAAATGGGATAAATATAAGAGATGACATTATTCTTGCTTATAATTGCTTGATATTGGGGCGGTTTCCAAGAGCCACAGAAAGAATAGTTGAAACTAGGGCTGAAACTCAGTTCTTCCGTGCCTTCCCTATTCACCAATGTTGCTGCTGTATGATTTTGTTACAGGATCAGCTTAATTTATTTTTGGGGCCTTCAGAAATCAGTGTGGCATAGAATGCAGTCCTGAAAATTCCTGTTTATCCCCAGGTAGGATTGGCCTCAAGTCAAGTTCAAGAAAGGATAATGTGCTATTATACTCCTAACCCTGTTTCTCTGCCCTCTGGGTTTTCCTTCTTTCTCAGTGATAAATATTCTCATTCTGTCTGTTCTTTTATATCCAAAGAACCTCACTTGAAAATACAGGCAAAGCTGCCTTTATGAATGAATGCTTGTGTTCGAAGATGTTTTTCCTTCCAGTAAAACTCCAGAGTCCTCTCTTCCAGATCTAGGCAGAAAGAACACCATGCCTTGTGCTGTGTGTGTGTGTGTGTGTGTGTGTGTGTGTGTGTGTGTATGTATTTTGAGTGCTGGGATGCTGACAGCTATACCATCAATATTTCAGATACCAGCAGGGCCACCCATGGTGGACAGGTTTCAGCTGAGCTTCCAGACTAAGATGAGGGAGAAAAGTCCCAGCAACCCACTCCTGAAAGAATGAGCCATTGAAGACCCCATGAATAGCATAGAAGCACTGTCAAATACAGTGCCAGAAAACAATTCCCCAGGCTGGCAGGCATTCAAGACATGGCTGGGGAAGAGCTGCCTCCTCAAAGTAGAGTCGAACCTGATGTTGGGGGTGGCGTAAAGCCCCTGGGACCTCCTTTTGCCGATGTGGCACAAGTCAAAAAGAGAAAAAACAGTGTCTGCAGCAGTGGGCTCCAACTAAGATCGCGTGCATGGCACAGTGTTGGGTAGTGATTCAGTCTGTCATACGTAGGGTCGCTGAGTCGGATCTGACTCGGCAGCAGGTAACAAACAGGCAGATAGAAACTGTCTCAGATATCCATAAGTGACTGAATCCTGGCACTCTCAGGCGAACATGCATTTGAAAGGAGGATGCATAGAAGCTAGGGGACAATAAAAATTAAACTTTTTGTCTTATGTTTTTGCTATAATTTGTCTGAGGGTGCATTCATTTTTCTAGTCTTCCTGCATTTGAGAGCTCATGCCATCCCGTAATTTTAGCATATTCTAAGTTATTATCTCTTAGCATATTACCATTTTCCAATGATCTCTAGTCTTATATAACTTGCATTAGACATTTCTCAGGTCACCTCAAATTTTGGTACCTACTTTGGCATATAGTAAACGTTAGACTGTTGGTAACAATGATAATGGTGTCCACGATGATGATTTCCCCCACATGTCTTTCAGCTTGTCGTGCTGTGGGGGTTTGTGTGTTGCTGTGATGCTGAAAGCTATGCCACCCATTTCTCAGAGACCAGCAGGACCACCCATGGTGGACAGGTTTCAGCTTAGCTTCTAAAACAAGATAGACTAGGGAGAAGGACCTAGCAGCCCATACCTGAAACTAGCTATTGGAAACCCTACAAATAGCAGAGAAGCTCTTTCAGACATAGTAATGGAAAATGAGCCCCCTGGGCTGGAAGGCATTCAAGAAATGACTGGGGAAGAGTTGCTTCCTCAAAGTAGAAGTGATCTTAATGATGGAAATGGAGTAAAGCTCCTGGGACCTCCTTTTGCTGATGTGGCACGACTCAGAAAAGAAGAAACATAGTGGCTGCAACAATTGGCTCAAACATAAAAGGATCATGTGCATGGCACAGTGTTGGGCAGTATTTACTTCTGTTGTGCCTAGAATCACTATGAGTCAGATCCTACTTGATGGCACCTAACAACAACAACAACAACAAAAAGTAAACCATTGTTTTCCTTTATTTCCCTAATTTTTTTTTTTAGGGTCAAAACTTACAGGTTGTTAGGGTAGGGAAATAACCATGATTTGATATGGTAAGGCTTCATGGATTGGATGAGTGAGACTGTTTAAGAATATACAGGATTAAATTGAGGGATTTTAAAGGTGGGCTTGGTAGAAACAAAGACTTTGGATGGGGAAATATAACAAATGACTGAAGGGAGAGGTTATACAGATGCCTAAGGAGAGCTGCGATTTGAAAATCGGAGTGGGGCAGGCTAGTGCTCACCTGCCTGCCTGGTCAGGAGGATGGGCTTTATGCTGTAGATGAACATGAGTGTGTTTAAGAAAGTCATGATCAAGTTCTAGAAAACTAATCACAGTCTGTGGAATGTGTTGGTGGAGTAGAAATAAGAGATCTGCTGCAATAATCTAGAAATAGTGTACATATGGGTTGGATTAGTGTCTGGTGACTGTATAAAGGAGGTTAAGACCAAACATGGTGCACCATCAGAAGATGTCAAAATTCAGTGATTGGATGAGGATGAGGCAAAAGGAAAAGCGGAAAAGGAACCCAAGGGATTGAGCCTAGGTGTAAATCCAAGAAAAATGGAAGGCCTGGGGCTCAGGAGGGACAATAAATTCAATTTTAAATACGTGAACGATGTGATTGCAGAACTGCATGGTTGCAGTGTGTTACTTGTGTGCTGAAAATTCTGTAATTTCCTAAATCCTGCACTCTGTTTTCCCTGTGCTGTTGCCTGGGCCTTTTTCTTCAACCTTTGCTTACTCATTTCTGCCTGTCTTTCAAAACTCATTTTAGAAGCCGTGAGAAAATCTCTTATGCCGCCCCTTTGTAGCCAGGGCTAGGTAAGTCCCTCACGTGATCCAATAAAATCCTAATTAAGTCTCCATCAGAATGTTCACTGCCCTTTTTGAATGGTCTGTTTATTTCCCTTCCCTCTTCAGAGCATTAGGAATTCTCTAGTACCAAGCCCAGTAGATGGTATATAGAAGGCAAATAATAAATTACTTGTTGATTGACGAGTGACTGAAGTCAAGCAGAAAAGTCAGGCAAACTATTAAAAATGTGTGTGGTAAGGGGAATTATTTTTCCTGAATTGTTTCCTCCTGGATTCGCAGCAGATACACATAGATTCCTCTGCATTTGAATATTTGGTCTTAAGGGTCAATTTATGCAAATTCTTCCTTGATTTCAACCTAGGCCTTTTATTTTAGCAACTCTTGTGAAAAGATTCTGGGCTTAATCAAAACCCATTTGAACAACTGAATGGATGCAAGGCATTTTAATTCTTATCTGTCCTTTTTTACTTCCAGGAATCAATGGTACAGTGAGAGAGCAGATTTTTTTTTTTTCATTCTCTAGCAAATAATTGTTTGGTTCTGAAATAAAACTCTTTATTACAGCAATAGCGATATGATACCAGTAGGACAATAAAAAATGAAGTCAGTGTGTCTGGTATTAGTGCGTCAGGCTGACAGGATTCCTGGAGGTGGTGAGGGGAGCCAGGGCAGAACGGCCTGCCCGAAGGTTCAAGTGCGATCAGAAATGATTTCCATAAATAGCGCTACAGAACCTTTGCTGTCTTGTGTGCTGTGCTGAAAAAAGGAAGAGGCTGCTATCCTTGGAGAAAACTGAACTTCTTTTTATGTGGCTAACAAAGAGGAGCCCACTGGCAGTGCACACCATGACATTTGCTTTGGGTTTTAAAAACATACAGCACCGCCTGGTTGGAGGAATTGAAATTCTCTTGGGCAACTGCCGGTGACGTGTAAGGCAAGTTGTCCTAGCTCATTAATGATGTGACTAAGACAAAAGAAAATCTTCCCGTCACCAAAGAAAAATAATATAAGGGGCAAAGGGCAATGTCATGAAAGGAATAAATGGATTGGGAAGAGGGACATTGAGGCGAAATGGAGCGTAGGCTTAGGAGGTAGAGCTGACTTGTGACTCTGTGATCTGGTTTTCTTACTTTAAAATAAGGACAATTCTACTCTTCTGGCAAAGACAGGGTACTTTGCAGTTTTTAAACTTTTTCTTTTTTCTTTTTGGTCATTTTGAGAAAGGGTCTCACAATGCAGGCCACACAGCTCCAGGGAAATTCTTGTCCTCTTGCCTTTGCCTCCTGAAGGCTGGGATTATAGGTGTGCACCGCCATGCCCAGCTCAGGACACATTTCTTAACATATTGTTAGTATATTCAAATAGGGCTCTTGGCTGAATACAGAGTGCAGCTATTAAAAGTGCTAAAATGTTTTGAGCAAATCATTTAACTCTAAAAACTATAAGTTTCCTCATCCATAAGATTACAGTTGGAATTAGATCTTCTCAATGATGCCTTCCAGCTTCAAAAGTATATGTGACTATGCAGTAGCCACCAGTCAACTTTTAAACTCTTACTGTATGGGAATTAAAGCAGAAGAAGCTGTAGATGCAAAAAAAGAAAAAAAAATCACTAAAATGTTTAGGACAAGCACCTTCATTTTAATGGAAATTAGTATGACCAATGCACTTATATATTAATTGTCAGTGCAAGACAGAGGTGGAAAGATAGTGGTGAAAATGGAGGCAGTCTTTCCTTCCTTCCTTCCTTTGTGGTGCTGGAGGTTGAACCTAGGGCCTTCCGTATGCTAGGCAAGTACTCTACCACCAAGCTCTCCTTTCTTTCTTCCTTTCTCTACAACTCAAATTAGGTTTTATTCATCTTTATATGTTCACTAAGTAGAACTGTGTGGATTAAAAACGTTTATATTGACAAATTACAGTTTTTTGTATTGATGATGTGCCCTACCACCCTCCCCCACGTGTCTGTCAGGCTGCGGTACTGTGGGGGTTTGTGTGTTGCTATGGTGCTGAAAGCTATGCCACAGTATCTCAGATACCAGTAGGGCCACCCATGGTAGACAGGCTTCAGCTGAACTTCCAGACTGGGACAGACTAGGGAGAAGGACAGGGCCAACTTACTCCTGAAATGGCTATTGAAAACCTTGTGAATAGCAGAGAAATACTTTCACCCCATTTCTCCTTAATCTGTCATTCCTGGCATAGTAGGCCATAGTATTATCTGATGCAAAATGAATTTGTAATCCTCCTGTCTCTACCTCATGAGGTCCTGGTATTACAGGTGTGAGCCACTATGCCCAACTTGAAGTGCATTTTTTCTATACCTAATTTGTTGAACACTTTTTAAAAGTGGTGATGTAGCTGAATTGTCAAATGTTTTCTCTATTCAAAGTGTTCATAGGATTTTTTACTTTTTTAAAAAGAATTTTGATGTATTACATTTATTGATTTGGGAATGTTGAACTACCTTTGCATCCCAAGGATAAATCCCGTTTGATCATGATGATTGATCCTTTTAATATGTTGTCTAATTTAGTTTACTAGTATTTTGTTGAGCATATTTTCATCTACATTCATCAGGGATCTTGGATCATAGTTTTCTTTTCTTGTCATGTCCTTGTCTAGCTTTGGTGTCAGGGTAATGCTAAACTTTTCTAAAGAGTTTGAAAACATTCTCTCTTATTTTTTAGAATAGTTTGTGGCATATTGGCATTAGATCTTCTTTAAATGTTTAGTAGAATTCAGCAATGAAACCGTCAGACCCTGGGCTTTTCTTTGATGGGAGACCTTTGCTTACTGATTCAATCTCCTTACTCATCGGTCGGCTTAAATGTCCTATTTTTTCATGAAGTTAGTACTGGTAGATTATATGTGTCTAGGAATTTATCTATTTCTTCTAAATTATCCACTCTTTTTTGTTTGTTTGTTTTTGTTTTTGGAATACTAGGGGTTGAACCCAAGGCCTCATGCTTTGCAAGTGCTGTACCACTGAACGGCACCATCAGCCCATTTTTTTACTTTTTGAGACAGGGTCTCACTAAATTATGTGGACTGCCTTTGGTCTTGAACTTGTGATCCTCCTGCCTCTGCCTCCCAATTGCAGGCATGTGCCACCGCACCTGGCTTACATTATCCACTCTTTGGCATAGAGTTGTTCATAACAGTTTTTTATGAGTCATCATATTTCTGAGGTTGCCATTGCAGTGTCTCCTTTTCATTTCTGATTTTTTTCTTTGTAGCTTTTTTCTTTTTTATTAGTAGCTAAAAGTTGTTGATTTTGTTTATCTTTTTCAAAAAACAATTTTCAGTTCTGTTAATCATACATATTATTTTACTTGTCTTTTATATTTATTTATGCTCTGATATTTTTTCCTACTATCACTAGGCTTACTTTGTTCTTTATTTCCATGAGACATAACATTTAGTTGTTTATTTTTAATCTTTCTTCTTTTTTGATAACATATTTGTTATTATAAATTTTCCTCGTAGAACTGCTTTTGCTGCATCCCATAAGTTTTGGCATATTGTACTTCCATTTTCATTACTCTCAAGACAGTTTTTAATTTTCTTTTTCATTTCTTTACTGACCTAATGGTTGTTTAGGAGCATGTGGTTTAACTTCTATGTATTCATGAAGTTTCTGAAATTCTTCTGGCTATAATTTCTAATTTCATATTATTATGTATAAGAAAGATACTTGATAAGATTTTAATTTTCTCGATTTGCTGACTTATCTTTTGGCCTACTGTATGATTTATCTGAACAGTGCTTCATGTACACTTGAGAAAAATGCATTTTCTATTGTTGGATGTGACGTTTTATGATTATGTTAAGTCCACTTGGTCAAAGTGTTCAAGTTGAATGTTTTCTTATTTATTCTCTTTCTGGATGCTCTTCCCAATATTGAAAGTGGTGTAGTGAGGTCCCCTGCTATTATTTATCACAGATTCTCTCCCCGTATGGCTTCTTTAATATTTGCTCTCCATATTGAGATCTTCCAGTACTGAGTGTATGTACTTGTTACAGCCTTTTGAATTGACCCCTTTATCATTACAGAATGTGCTTTTTCTATTTTTAAACAATTTTTTACTTAATGTCTGTTTTGTCTGACACAAGTATTGCTTATTCCTTTTCTCTGTTTATTTCCATTTTTGTTGAAGGCCTTTTTCCATCCCTTTACTTTCAGTCTATACATGTCCATAAAGGGCAAGCGAATCTCTTGTAGGCAACAGGTAGTTGAGTCTATTTTTGTGTCCTGCCTTTCACTCCATGTGCTTTGACTGAAGAATTTAAGTCATCTACATTCAGGGTGGGGCTGGGATCTGGCTCAGTTGGTAGAGCGCTGCACTGCAGTCTCTGAGGTCCCGAGTTCAATTCCCAGTACCGCAAAAGTGGGAGAAGGACCTGGCAATCCACTCCCAAGGCAATCCCGAAACTGTCAGCCATTGAAAACCCTATGAGGGTCGCTATGAGTCGGATACCGACTCAATGGCACCTAACAACAACAACAACAACATTCAGAGTAATTGTTGTTAGGTAAGGTTTTATTATGGATGTTGTGTTGTTTTCTGGTTGCTTTGTGGATACTTTGTTTCTTCCCTCTCTTGCTGTTCTTGTTTGTGGTTTGATGGTTTTCCATAGCAGTATCTTTTGATCTTTTCTATTTTTGTTTTGTGCATTTACTATAGATTTTTTCCTTTTGGTTACCATGAAGCTTATGTAAAATATCTCACACTTATCATAGCCTATTTAAAATGGATAATAAGCTGGCTTTGGTTGTGTACAACAACTCTACACTTTCACTTTACCCCTAATCTCCCAAATAGATCTATTCATTTGTCTGTGCTTAAAAACTCAAGCCATGGCAGTCTGAGTCTTTCATACCTTCCCTATCCCCATCCAGCCTGCAGCTGTACCACTGTGGCCTCCCGTCCCATCTAATCTCAGAAGCAGGGTTGGGTCTGGTTAGTACTTGGATGGGAGACCATCTGGGAATACTAGGTGCTGTAGGATTGCAAGAAGGACCCGGCAACCACTCCCCAAAAAATCAGTCATTGAAAACCCTATGAATAGCAGAGAAGCACTGACAATAATGTTTCGTCTGTTGGATGTAGGGTCGCTAGGAGTCGGACACAGACTCATCAGCACCTAACAACAACAACTAGTCCCATCCAGGACTTTGTGTGTGTGCATGCGCCATCTGGTAAGATTCTATCCAGCTCTGTCTAGTAAGATTCTTCTGGAGGAGGATAAAGTGTGATGGATTTGGAAGTGTGGAGACCTTATTGACATAAGAATGCTAGGAAAATTTTTCTACTACTTTTGCCTGTATCTTATTTCTTTATATTTTAAGGAAAGTTTTAAAAGAAAATGAACAAGAAGAACCTGACAATCACAAAGAATCTGTACTTGTATGTGAGGTGGCTTTGAGGACTGCTATATTTTTCCAGTCACTTTTAGTTTTTAGGTCAAATTGATTTAGTTATTTGATTGAACTTACTAATCAATTTAATGCAGGAATAGAAATAACTAGTCACATTGTTTTGTTGTTGTTAGGTGCCCTTGAGTCAGGTGTGACTCATAGTGATCCTATGTACAACAAACCAAAATACTTCCCCACACTGTGCCACGCCCAGCACTATTATTAGTGCTTCTCTGTATTCTTGGATTTTCAAAAGCTAACTGTTTTGGGAGGGGGCTGGGATTTGGCTCAGTTGGTAGAGCGCTGTGCTGCAGTCTCTGAGGTCCTGAGTTCAATTCCCAGCACCACAAAAATGGGAGAAGGGCCTGGCAATCCACTCCCAAGGCAATCCCGAAACAGTCAGCCATTGAAAACCCTATGAGGGTCGCTATGAGTCGGATACCGACTCGACGTCACCTAACAACAACAACAACAACAACTGTTTTGGGAGTAGGCTACCACGTCCTTCTCCCTAGCCTGCAGCACCTGGTATTTCCTGGAGGTCTCCCATCCGAGGTTGAACCTTGTCAGCAGTGCAGAGCCTGATGAGGTGAGGACTTTCCAGGCATATAGGCAGGAAGTTAGGGGAGGAAGAAGTGTTGAAAACAGATAGAAAAGGGCCTCATGGTAGTGGGAAGACAGTATTTGCTAAAGAGACAAATAATCTGCCTCTAAATGCAGTTTATATTCCTTGTAGTTGTTGTTAGGTTCTGACTCATAGGGACCCTATGTACAAAAGGTGAAACACTATTGTCCTGCTTCTCTGCTATTCATAGGGTTTTCAAAGGCTAATTGACTTTTAAGAATGGGTTGCCAGGTCTGTCTTCCAAGCCTACAGCATTCGGTGTTCCCAAGCATTTTCCCATCCAAGTACTAATGAGGCCCACCCCTGCTTAGCTTCCAAGATCTGATGGGATGGGACGCCACAGTGGTACAGCTTATACGCCTTAGCAGCTGATAATTCATTGACTATATTTAAGTCTCCCTTTCCTCATTTGTAAAGTGGGAAATATTAACATCTACTTTGCAAGGCTTTTGTAAAGATAAAATAAGTGAAAGGATGCAAGCCATTGATTACTGACTATGGAACGCAATGGGGCTTGAAATAGTAGCCATTTATTTTCACACTTTACTCATTAAAAAGAAGCTTAAATGCTGATGTAAGATGGTGGGCACCTTCTCTTTCATTCTGCCTTGAATTTAAAATGCTATTCCCTGGAGAAGCCCTTTTGAACTGACAGGGTTAAGATTTCCTAGTGCCTCCCCTGGAAGGAGGTTGACTGAAGTCAGGTGAATTGCTCTTCTCAAGCAGCCTTCTATTCTCTGAGATGAAAGCAGCATTGAATTCGGATAACGCAGTCGGACATATCTGTTTTTGATTGTTGATAAATATTTCATTTTACATTTTAAATTCATACGGGCCACAGACTCATTGAAGATGAAAAAGAATTCAATAGTAGGCCGTCCCTTTGCAGGACTGTTTCTTAGAACACACTTGTTCTCGTTTTGTTCAATTGAGATTGAAGCACCTTGGCAGCTGGCGGCTGACAGCTACTTCACAGCTGCAGAGAGCCCGCTGCGTGGATGAATTTCTTTTTCCCTTGGTGGTGAGTCTAACATAGCTTCCTTCCAGGATGAACTAAAAAGCAATCATTACTTACCTAGCCATAGGCTTGAGTTTTATCTTAAAAATATTATCTTTGGGTTACCAGCGCTATATGTCTGCATGTCTTGCTTTACAGTGGAGAGATGAATAGCTGTTTTGTTATAGTTTATGGCCAAGAACTGCACCATCTTGGAGGTAATCATAGGGCAAGATTTTAATTTATACGTGACAATAACATTCAGTTTGGAAAATTCTGAGGACAGCGAAGAACAGCTACAGGCATAAATGTTTACACGATTGTGTCTTGTCCCTGATTTAGTCAGCTTCTGGAAGGCTAAGCCTTCATCTTTCTTAATTTCAATTATAATAGTAGTAGTAGGCCATCTTCACAGTAATTGGTATACTCACTTTATCTATTAGAGTCTCTTTTATCTAATTGACTACAAATTTATCATACAAATGTCAAGGCCACATTTTCCCATAATAACCTATTATCTCTGCTGTTCTGGCTCAGTGCACCCACAAGAAATGTCGTAGCAATCATCTTTGGAATAGCAAAGGACAGCAGCTTAATTTTCCTACCTCTGATGATGATAGCTACTTTTTGAAAAGAAGAAACTTTTGATATGTTTTCTTAATTTTGTCCCATTTCTTGTTGGTAAAATCTGTGTTCTACTCTACACGTGGGAATAACCATTGCTTTTAAAGGAAAGCATTAAGGAGGCATTGGGTTACGTAGGAACGGGGTACGCTGCCAGGAGTGGCAGGTCTGCATGTGGCTCTTGGATTGGTTGGATTTGGGTGTATCATCCCACCTCCTGAGTTCTCATACATCAAACGAGAAGGTCAGCCTAGAATCATTCTTTCATAGACTTTGGTGTTTTATATGGTCTCTTTAAAGGGCCTTAGGGCTATAGCTGTACCACCCTGGCATCTAATCCTGTCAGATCTCAGAAGCTAAGCAAGGTCGGGCCTGGTTAGTCTTTGGGTGGGAGACCGCCTGGGAACACCAGGTGATGCAGGCTTGGGAGAAGGACCTGGCAGCTCACTCTTGAAACAATCCACCATTGAAAATGCTATGAAGGGCTGGGTGTGGTGGTGCATGCCTATAATCCCAGTGACATTGGGAGGCTGAGGCAGAAGGATTGTAAGTTTGAGACCAGAGGTGGTAGTCTGCATAATTTAGCGAGACCCTGTCTCAAAAAGTAAAAAAAAAAAGGGGGTCTGGGGTGCAGCTCAGTGGCACAGCACTTGCAAAGCATGCAAGTGTAAGGCCCTGGGTTCAACCCCCAGTACTGGAAAAAAAAAAAAAAAAGAAGAAAGAAAGAAAAGAAAACACTATGAATAGCAGAAACACTGATAATTCTGCCTGGCAGGGTACAATGTCAGGCAAGGTTTAGTTCTGTTGTACATAGGGTGGCTGTGAGTTGGACTTGACTTGATGGCACCTAGCAACAACAAAAGGCCCTCACATGTTTATATGCCAGCTGTCAATTTCATTTTAAATTACCATATTACATTGTCTCAATGATCCCAAAAAAATATGTTTGGAAAGAAAATTCCAAATAGCTAGCTTTTGCTAGCTTGTAGTTCTACTTGCAATAAAAGGTAGCCCTAATAATAAATAAAAAGCAAAACAAAACAAAATTAAGCTAGATGTGATGGCATACACTGGTAATCTTGGTGCTTGTCAGGCTGATGCAGGAGGATCGTTAGTTCGAGGTCAGCCTGGGATAAATAGTGAAACATTGTCTTAAATAAATAAATAAATAAATACTGTAAATGCAAAATTAATAAAAGTATACTGTGGCCCACCAGTGAAAATCATACCAGCTGCTATATTTCCCTGAGTGTATTGCCATCATTTATGCCATTTGCAATTTTTATCATCAGTGGAATACATGCCACACTTTGGGCTGGATGATTTTTTGGTGTCTTTCCTGCCCTCAAAGTCCATGATAAAGTTATTTAAGGAAAGGCTTTTTGGATCTACATTTCAGAAGAGCTGTTGTTGTTGTGAGGTGCTGTTGGGTGGTGTCTTACTCATAGCAACCCTCATAGGGTTTTCAATGCCTGATTGTTTTGGGATTCCTTGGGAGTGGATTGCCATGTCTTTCTCCCATTTTCATGGTGGTGCTGGGAATCAAACCCGGGTTCTCACAGAAAGCAGAGCTGCGCTCTACCAGCTGAGCTAAATCCCACCTCCCAGAAGAGCCATACAGCCTTGGAAATCCATCTCAGTCTTTCCTATGGAAATGGGATATTCCTAGACAAAGGCAGAGAGAACAGACTCTGGTTGTCTAGGGAGAACAGGGAGACCATGGACACTCATGGGAATGTAAGAGTGAGAGATGGACGAGAAAAATCATATTATTTTTATCTAGAGAAAATTAAATGTAAGAACCTTCAGAGTGCCACTTACACAACAATTTAAAATATTATTTAGGATATGCTTTTACAGTTGAGAAAGGCTTTGCTCACCTCAGGTCTATGTATAGCTCATGCAGGTATGCTCATGTATGGAAGGCACTTTTTTGCATAGTCTTGAAGGATTTAGATGGATGTTGATCTAGAAGAAGAAGGAGGGCATAGTTGGTGGAGAAAGAAATGCCAAATTTATAAGTGGGAGTGGAAAGCTAGGGCCTCTTATTTCAAAATTTCCACCTAAGTTTAGTATAATAAACTTAAAATTTTTCTTTGTCAATTTTATTGTAAGCACAGTCACAGTATAGCTGGTATGTTGATTAGGTTCCTGGCTTCGGGCTATTATTCTAATATTATTTATAAAACATAAAAAGCTTCCAGTAAAGTCTATAGTTCTCCACCACTGGAAATATATAAACTTGTGATGAAAAAAGAATAGAAGGATTATCCAAAGGGGCCAATGGAAGAATTTTCTCTTTCATCCTATGCTGCTTTTAACTGCAATCTGATGATCTTTTCCTAGTCCAAACCTTTGATTATAGAATATTTAAGATGTGTACCACACTAAAGAAATAGTATTTTTTTTGTATTTGTATAATCTTTTGATTTCCAAACAATACTTTGAAGGTGCATTCTGCCAGGCCTTATAAAGTTACCAAAGATTGGAACAAGTGTGAGGGAATTCTGGTGGACTAGATACTGCTGTTATCAAAACCTTTTTGGTATATCCCTGAATATAGATGAAATGGCATGACCCTGCATTCAGGTCTGATCTGAATCTCCTGCAAGGCCAATCTGAAGAAAACAATTAGATAATAAGAGTCGGTCTTTGAAAAGTGAAATGCACTACATAGATGTCAGACATTCTTTTTCCCCTTTATTAGTGAATGATGATGGGGTACGGAGTAATACAGCAATGGCTTTTTCCATTATGCATCCTTTACATAATTTCTAACAACACTTTTAATCGACCCACACAGTTTATGGAGCCTTATGGCTAGTATGTAGTTAAACTCTGATACTTATTATCTTTCCCTATTTTCCTAATATACTCATGAAGTTGTGCTGTTTATGTTGAGATTGACCCCTCTCCCTTCATCCCTTCTCATTGACCGTCCTCCCCATCCCATCTTCTCCAATCTTTGCTTCCCTCTTTCTTCAGAACTAAGTTGGAAGGAAACAGCTTCCTGGATCTCTCACATGGCTATCTATAGGAAGGGGATTAGTGTTATTACAAAAGGTTCATGTGAGAAATCAACAAGGAGATCAATACAACTTTTTGTTTGCTTATTTTGGAATTGAAACTACTTTCTAGAATAATTGATTTAGGAAAACATGTAGTGGACAATTAAATGTTGAATAATTCAATGTACTTTTCCCTGCTGGGTGTAGAGGAACAGTTTTAGGTAATTATAAATTTGAGATGAGGGATCAAAGGTGGGACACATATTAAAGAGAAGTAAAGTATACAGCCATTCATGTACATGTTTTCTGTGTCACTGGGAAAATTATGTAGTTCCAAAGTATATCTTTTGCTTTCTCTTAGCATATAGCCATCCTTAAGGAGGGAAAAACATTTCATCCTACAATCAGGGACCAGAGGAATGATTTTATCTTCTATGTACTTGCGAAGAATGTTACTTTTTAATATTTGTATTAGCACTTATGTTATTATTTGTGACCTTTCTTGATTTTTAACTCTTCAAGATCAGAAAGCCTTATTGTTTTTATCCTGTCTCTAATGTAATAATGCTTAGTACAGTAGATATTCATAAATATTTGCTAAAGGAATGAATAAAAGAACGATTAAGGTGCTTTTGGCTCCAACAGATGGAACAGATAACATGTACAGTACATACTTCATATTACAACCCACATGCTTTATATTAGAGTCTGAACCATTAGAAAACTTTTTGAGTGAGTGAGGATGACCAAGTGGGAGACCAAAGAACAAAGGGAATCTTGAGGAAGAAAGAGGTCACTATAGAGAGAGCAGGCTTGGGGTTTATCTCGGTTGGTAGAGTGCTTGCTCTGAACATGCTGAGGCCCTGGCTTCAATCCCTAGCACCACAAAAACAGAAGGACCTGGCAGCCCATTCCCTAAACAATCCCCAGAAAATAAGCCATGGAAAACCCTATGAGGGTTGCTATGAATTGGTCCTGACTCTACAGCACATAATAACAATAGACAGAGTAAAGAACAAAGAAAAGAAACAGAGAAGAGACAAAGCATAAGAGGGAAATTTGCCTATTTGCAGCTTTCTTCCCTGAAGTTCTTTACCAGAGACTTTTTGAAAATATTCAATAGAATTTACTGAGTAATAACAAAAGTGATAAAGTTACTAGTAATGGACTTTTACAGAGAACAAAAGGGATCAAAAGAGTTTCTCCACATGTCAGAAATACATTCAGATTGAAGCAAGTGAGGAAGAACTTGACTACATTCAATTTCGCAGTTTACAACATTTATTACTGAAGCCACATACTCTGACACGTAACACACACTGGGATTGTTCACTTAGTGTTTTATGCACATTTATTTTGTTTAAATCACAATATCTCAAGTTCCCTCGGAGATATAGATTCAACTATCAGCAAGATTATATGGTAAATTCATGCTTTGAAGAATCTCTGCTACAAACATGTAGTAATAACACATAAAAATTTAAAGAGAAAAAATTAAAATACATAAATATATCTGTCTGGATGGTCTAGGTTAGGCTAGAGTAGGAAACAACATCAAAATCTCAGTAGCTTTGAGCAGAAAAGTTCATTTCTTGCTCACACTACCTTCCATTGCTCCATTGTGTCCTCATCTTGACCTCCATGAGGGCGGCAGGAATACCACTTGGGGCATTTCTAGTTGCTGTAACAGAGGGCAAGGGAGCATGTTGAGTTATGCCCTAGCTCATCACAGCTTTGCTCTAGAGCAGACACATGCCAGTCCATTCATATTTTATTCTCCAAAGAAAATCACAAGGCTGTGTCTAAAGTAATGAAGTAAAGTCCTACCAAGTGCCTGGAAAGAAATGTGGAAATATTTGGAAGGTACAGATTATCATCCTTACAATAACTGTGTTGAAATCAACAGTACATTATGGCCCCCAAACTGAACCAAAATAAAGAGTGGCAAACAGAGGATAGTTCTGGACCCCAGGGACCAGAGACAGGGAGTGCTAGCTGAGTGTTTTAATTTTCTTGGGGTCAAGTGCCCCGATAAAGGCTGTAAATTTATGTGCATAGGGAAGCAAACTATTCCTGATTCTGCCTAGTCACCAGGATCTGAGATATCCCAGCTACTAGCTCAGTGACCTGAGGGTGATATTCTTCTTGTCTTCATAGGTCTAGTGCTACTTACAGGTCCCTGGCAGAACTAGTAGAAACAAGAGAAAAACATCATAGAGTCAGAGATGAATAAACAGACAGTGAGGAAAAATACCCCACATTCAAGATGAGGCTCCAAACCATATTTTTAAATCCCTCAAAGGAAACTCATACTAAAATAGACAGGAAAATCATCCATTATAAAATTCATTATAAAATGAATTCACTCAATTTATACAAAGTTAGTATTGCCGGAAAAAATTTAAAGTTTATTTACAATCACAAAAGGGAGAAAATAAAGAATAAAATTGAACAAAAAGGAGAAGAAAACCACAATTGGGTAGAAATGAAAGAATACCATGTAGATATGAAAAAATTAATATTGGAAATGAAAAATTATACTAAATGTTGACTTTTTAATTTCAATAAGTGGAAGACTGGGTAGAGTGGAAAAGATAATTGGCTAATTATAAGATAGTATTGAGGAATGTACCCAGCACATAGCATGATATAGAAAGATTTTTTAATATGGAAAAGTATATACAAATATGAAGGAATAAGGGATATGGAAGCATGATTGAAAAGCTACCATAAATGTTTAATAGGCTTTCTAGAATAAGAAACTAAAGAAATGGCAGGAAAAAATGTGGAAAGAGCTGGGAATTGACTTGTATTAAAAAATATCTATGTCCTTAGATAAAAGTGCATTTCAATAACTAAACAGAATAAATGAAAATGAATCCATGCCCAGGTGCATCATAATGAAACTGCAGAAAATGTGGATAGAGGTGAAGGGATGCTTTCACTAGGATTGAAAACCTTAACAGCTGCCAGTGGAAAAGCAATTACCTCCAAAAGTGAAAATTAGACTGATAAGCTACAGAAATATGTGGCAGAGGACAATGGGTCAATGCCTCCCATATCCAAGGGGACGTACATATCAAAACCTGAACACCTGACTCCACCATCTTTCCAGAGCCGGAGAGACAAAGACCCTTACGGACCTACAAAAGCTATGAATTACATCTCCTACTCATGGGCCAGTACTGAGAAAACCAGATAAGATGGCATTCGAATAAGAAGAAATTAATCTAAAAGGGAAAATGTTGATACTGTAATACAGAGGGAGAAAAGTCAGAGTCCAGAAATATCTTAGAGTCTTTATCAAGAAGATGACACCGGCTGGGTGTGGTGGTGCACACCAGTCATCCCAGCGATTCTGGAGGCAGAGGCAGGAGGATTGCAAGTTTGAGACCAGATGCAGTCTATGTAATTTAGTGAGACTCTGTCTCAAAAAAGTAAAAAAATGGGTTGGGGGTGCAGTTCAGTGGTCCAGCACTTGCAAAGCATGCAAGCACGAGGCCCTGGGCTCAACCCCCAGTACTACAAAAAAAAAAAAAAAAAAAAAAAAAAAAAAAAAAAAAAAAAAAAAAAAAAAAAAAAAAAAAAAAAGGAAAAAAAAAGACATTATTTTAAAAACTGACAGTAATAACTAAAGGAACAAAGGTGCAATTTAGAGGCTCTACAGAGGGAAATAGGAAGCACATGAAAAAGGACCTGTGCCTTGGGTCATCTTGATTTCCCTATTCTCCTTGTCCCCAAACATGTACGAGAAGAGCTAAAAAAATACTTGCTAAATTGAATTGAATATGGATTCTATTGAAATAAAAAAAAATGTGAGCTAACTTTTGTATTATGTCAGGATCTGTTCTATTATTTAAATCCCACAAATGAATGCAGAAAAAACTCAGTTATAAGAAACCATTAACTAATTCAAATGATTTTTGTCCTTAAGCTTAGGGGAAAGAAGAAAACCACCAGAAGATAATCAGTATGTATTCAAAGTGATAATTTGGTTCAGGTCAATATAGATTTTATCTAGACACCTATAATTTTTATATTTCTTTTGACTTCACTCTGCTGTGATCACTCAGCTGAAAAATGCCAACTTTTAAGAAATCAATCATCCAAGAAAAGTTCAATCATTGCTAATGCACATAATGTATAAGGATAAAAACTGAATTCGTATTTTGAGAAATGCTTTTAGAAATAATGTCTACAAAGTTCTAAAATGGCAGAAAAAACTCTGGTTATTAAAGTTAACAGAAACCGTGTTTAGTATAGGTTAACAAAAAGCACATGCAACATCATAGACAACATGCCGGAAAGCGAAGAGGATGGGTATTAAATCTTCGCTCTATGCCCCAGGAGCCATGTGGGCATATGTAACTTATTTCACCTTTCTGGGCCTCAATATTCTTATGTGAAATATGGGGGCTGATCAGATGAACTCAAAGGTCTCTTGATACATTATAAGTCTGTGATTCCAGAATGCTCCATGGTCTGGGCATTCTGGATAGCTGGGGTTTTTGGCTGCCTTACAAATCTCTTTTGTGGCTGGTATTGTGTGCCTCCCAGACTGTGATTTTTTTGAAAATTCTGAGGCAGGACCACCCAGTTCAATGTTACAAACTGTCTACCATGTGCCTTCCTCTCCCCTAGGGAGATGTGCTATGGGATGGCAGACAAACTGTGAGAGGTGACGAGTGGAATGGCAGAATGAATCCAAGTAGTGAAGTGCTCCGGAAAGGCATATGGGCCGATTCACTATGGATGTGTTTATACAAATATTGGACAGAAAGTCTGTAAGTTTGTAAAGGCAGTCACAATGGCACCTTTGTCCAAGGAAAAAAAGTGAGCAATGAGAAGCACTGTTCCAAGAGGCGGGCCAGTGTGATGATAATGACTTTGGCACTGAACCATTTTTTTTTTCATTTGTGACATTTATCAAGGAGCAATATTCAGGATCTTGATTGGGGGCTCACGCTGTAAAATACAATGAATGTAATATCTAGAAAGCAAGGGAGAACAGATGTAGCTGGGTTGTGTAATCCAGCATGACACTCATTATCCTTATGAAAGGAGTAACTACCAAGCTCGAGAGGTGGAAAATAGATGCAAGCAAAGACAGTCAGACTTCTGCCTGGTTTTAAAAGATGCCTGGGATTTTCATACCTGGGGATAGTCATTCTGGAGTAGGATGTCATTATACTAGTTCTTGTAATACACACACATCCCTTATAATAGACTATGTTGCCTTTCTTCCCTGTGGAGATGTTTAATTTTGCTCAGATGATATTTCCTGGACCACAAAGGAAAGTTAGCACAGAATAAGGTGGTCAGAAATGGTGTTTCACAGGTAGGGAGTCTTGTTTCCCTGATCATTAGTTTGGGTATGACGAAAGTATAATATACAAATCATCACAAGAAGGGGAAAACGGAAGACCTTTGCAGAGAAGCCTGCGTCATTTTCAATATATTTATGCTCCATGGGAACATTTTTCTCCTTATTTCCTTTTTGGGATGTTGTTAGACTTGAACAATTGACATAAGCAGCTGAGTTTCACATTGACATCATGGCTCCATTTCTGGGTTCTTATGCCGTTTGGTATTTGAGCTTATGAAACCTTTTGTGGTATTTTAATGTAAAGGAATAATTTCATTTCTCTTTGTAACATACTTTTATTATGAAAAATTATGAGGGTCTGGGGCTTCCTCTTTTGGCCATTGTTACACAAACCACATCAACTGAGAGAGAGATTCCAGAGCCTGACAGAAGAAAACGCAGTCCCCAAATCACACATTTAGTTAAAACCCTATCTAACAAAAGAATCCTTAAGGTTTTATTCTCTGGAACAAATGTTGAATCTTCTGCAGATTCTTAATATGAAGTGTTATTTGTTTTACTGAAAGTATATTGTGACTCCACTTTATTACAATGTTTACCCCATCTTTTTTTAGATGTATATTTTACATTACTTACAACAATGTTTTGTTTTCGATGTGCATATTTGAATCTCCTGTCAAAAATCTACTTGACCTTGTTTACTGTGACTCTTCCTGTTTTCAACCAGGACACTCAAATCACTTTTGCAGTGAATATTCTGCCTTTCTGAGAATTGTTTTCTCTTGAGAGTATAAGAAGTTCCGTCTTCTGTGGACTCAAAGACAATTCCTGGAAAGCTGTGGGGCAGAAGGAATCTCAGGGTGTCTTATGTATAAATGAAGTACACATGGTGATGTGCTAAGGCTTGAGGTGAGAAATTCACCAGAGGGCTGATTGTTATTCTCCCTGTACCTTCCTGTGCACAGTCTTACAATTCAACAGAAAAAGCCATATTTTAAGATATTTCAGGCCTGTGATCTTATTTCCAAAGCATTTCAGAGATCAGTTCTTTATTCATGAGGGCGGCTTCTGCCTTAAGCCCTTGTCTGCTTTTCCATGCGTTGCTGGGCAAGACGGGCACCTCATAATCCTTTTTTGTCTTCTCTCTCAAACTCTAGAGCCTATTGTGGATTGAAATCCAGTGCCTCATAGACTAAAGCCCTGCGTTCTCCCAGATTAAAAGGTAAATATTTGAGTGTCTTTAGGGGGCATGTATTTGCTGCATCTCAAATCCCGCCATTCTCCTTTGTGTCTCACCAGCATTGCATTTCGGCTCCTGGCCTGCTTTCTATAGAATCTGAATTTTATGAGGCTCTGGTGCATCTAGGGCTGAGGTTTAGCTCAGAGGGTAGATGCTGCTCTGCACTTTCTGAGGACCCAGGTTTGATCCCCAGACCGACAACAATGGGAGAAGGATGTGCAAGTCCACTCCAAAAAACAAACCCGAAACAATCAGCCACTGAACACCTTGTGAGGGTCGTTATGAGTCGGACCCAACCCGACAGCACCTAATAACACCACCAAGAACAACTAGTGCAACTGACCAAGCAAGTGCCACTCTGTGTCCTAAGCCTTGGCCTTTTGAACACCCAGCCTCTGTCTCCTTCTGTGGGAAGCTTTCTCTATCGTCTCCCTTCCTCTGTGGCATTGCTGCCTTTTCATCTATGCTGTCAGGGACCCTGCAAGGTGGGCCAACCCCAACAGAGGGTCCTCTCCTCCTAAGTCACACCTTCTACATCGTTGTCTCAGTTAAAATGTATCTAGAGAGGTAGAACCGATAGCTAACAATCAACTCTTCTCCATTGCCAAGAGATGAGAGATACACATGTCGACATAGATTTTAAACATTTTCTTTTGAAATATTTCTAGACTTAGAGAAGAGTTGCAAAACAAGTTCTCCTATATCCTTCAGTGTGCTTTTCCTAATGCATAGCATTTTACGTGATCACAGTACCAATTGTCAAAACCAGGAACTTGACATTGCTACAATAGTATTGACTAAATTATCAGCTTTATTTCCTCTAAGGCCTCTTTTCTATTCCAGGATTCAGTCCAGGGTTATCGTAATGCATTTAGTTGTGTGTTTCCTTAATCTCACTCACTTGAAGCAGTTCCTCCTTTTTTCCTTGTCTTCCCTGGACCTGAAGAGTCCTGGTTGGTTATTTTGTATGATGTCCCTTAGTTTGAGTTTGCCTGTGAATTAATCAGGGTTTTCAGAGAAACAGAACCAATAGTGCCTGTGTACATAACATGTCCACACACACACGCGCGCACGCACACACACACACACAGTGACTTGCTATAAGGAATGGCCTCATGCAATTATAGCAGAAGCTAGTGGATCCAAAAACTGCATTGCTGACTCCTCAGTTTGAAGGCTGGAGGCTGGAGGCAGTATAGAACTAGGAAGAGTGTGTGTCCAGGTTGGAGGCAGAACAGATGGTCCTGGTTGAAGGCCATCAGGCAGATTTCTCTTTTACACAGGGCAGGTCATCCTTTGGTTCTATTCAGACCTTGAAATAACTGGATGAGGGCTCTCCACCTTATGGAGGGCTATGTGCTTTACTCAATCTGGGAAGTTAAATGTTGATCTCATCCCGAAATATCCTCACAGAAACACCTAGAATAATAATTGGCCAAATACATGGGCACCCTGTGGCCCAGTATTGACACAATACTAACCACCACAGCTAAAACTGGCTCATGATTAGCATAAGGTTATGCCTTTTTGACAAGTATGTTATGGAAGTGATGTTTGTCTCATTCTCAGTGAATGTCAAGAGGTACAGGATGTCCAAATTATTACTGGGAATGTCACCTTTGGGCAAACAGGCGCCTGAGACAGTCAACCAAGCAAACAATGACCTTCCTCTTCAGCCCTTCCTCACTCCTATTCCCCTGCTGCCTGCCCTATCCGAGAATGAGATGGATAATTTTTTAGCTTCCTTGTGGGATGTTCTGCCCTATGTCCTGGTCTTTTTATTGGGTAGGAAAATGAGTTGAGAATGAAGAGTGCGGTTGGCTTCCCCAGCCTATCTGGTTCTCCTCAGCATTCAGGTCTATACCTGCATTGAGTTACAACTGCATGTGAACAGACACTTCTCATTTTCCTGGCCTCTGTGATGAGTCAACAGATTGAAACATGCCTTCCCATTTGGCTTCCTTACTGACTCCTTGTCTTTCTAGAGACCGATTTTGTGACTCATGTCTCTGCTAATAGCACCAAGTAACCTTTTGTTTTGCTTTTAGCCTCATTGCACTCTTTCCTTATTTATTATGAATAGAACTTATAATCAGCTGCTGGCCTTTTTGGTGAGAAGAAGACCACCTGTATCCACACACCTTAAACCTCAGACTGGGCAGGGAGGCCACCTGTCAGTAAGGCTTCACTTTTTGTTCCAGGAAATACTTATTAGAAAGATAAGACTATAAAGCAACAGAAACCTCACTATTTACTTCAGGAAATTTCTGAAAACTAATTTGCTCAGGGAAATAATTTTCTCCTCTGGGCAAACAGCCCTCTGTTCTGGACAATAGATAGCACACTTGAGCAAACAGCTTACTTAGCAAACAGCAGCCTATTTGTCAAGACTCTCTGCAAGACTCTTGGCTTTCCTCTCTCACCAATCTGAATCTATTATGTTGCAAATTTTGCCTAATATTTACCCTATCTGTTTTGTGCCTCAAAAACTTGCCCTAAATTACTTGAGCTCAGACCCTAAGCTCTATAAATATCTTTCTCAGACAACCTTTCCCAAAGGTAATACAAAAACTCTGCTTGGGTGGTATTATAAAACTAGGTGTGGTGACCTTCATGCTCTTTGATCAATAATTTTTTTTGGCCTTTTGGGGAGTCAGTAGGTAATATTGGTAAATATCTCTTCTGATCCAGTCCAGCCATAATCATGCTACCCAGTGGTTTAGGTCTTATGCAGTCATACTTGATTAAAAATAGATCTTCTCAGGGATGGAATGCTTAGGAAAAAGAGAATTGATTTTTTTGTTGTTGTTATTTAAAAAAATCATGTATCAGCTAGTACATGGTGCAGGGATAAAGAAAAAGGAGGTCTTGACATTTGATTCTACTATAGGAAGGCTGCAAATTACACTCCCTGAAAATTCTACTAATCACACCTTTTCTTCTTCCTGCCTCAATCAGAAGTGAGAACTAGTGGTCTAGATACTTGTTCTACCTAACAGAGTGAATGAGAGAATGGAGGGATTATCTATTAATCAATGAGTAAATACTTATCTTTAAATATGTGAATAACCAGGGCAAAAATCCATGATGGGTGTATTACTTAATATTTGCCTTCTTTCCTTTTCAATTTAGTCATTATATAAAAGAGAGAGTGCTTTTCTTTGACTTTCTATAAGGTTTATTTTTATACAGAGGAGCAAAGTATATTTGGTTCTATCTCCAGAGGGGACACATAGATATGCTAGAGAAATTAAAGAGCAAGGTAGGATTTATACAAAATATTTGTTGTTAGGCGCTGATGAGTTGGGTCCGACTCATAATGATCATATGTAGGATAGGATGAAACATTACCTGACTCTGTGCGATGCCTGGCACTATCTCAGTGCTTCTTTGCTATTTATAGGGTTTTCAATGGTGGATTGTTTTGGGAATGGATTGCTTGGGCCTTCTCCCATTTTTGTGGTGCTGGGGATTGAACCTAGGGACTCAGCACAGAGCAGCACTCTACCAACTGAGCTAAACCCCAGCTATACAAAATTATTATTGTTGTTGTTAGGAGCTACGAGTTGGGTCCAACTCATAGTGACTCACTCTCAATAGGGTTTTTAATGGCTGACTGTATTGGGATTGTTTTGGGAATGGACACTAAATTAGCCCATGGTTATTTTGGATATGTGTTTAGTAGGTTTTTGGTGTGAAGATTTTTTCCTTTTAAATGCCAGTATTGGTCCTGCTCTATAAAATGCTCACCCCAAATTTAAAAATATTTCTGTCAAGGAAATTATTATTATTTTTTTACTTTATATAAAACACCTTCAAAAAGACTTCATATAGGAAGGTTTTAGTTTTACCAAGTGGTTGATAGAAGAGAGAGAATGGGGAGAAGATCCTGCAGTTGGAGTGATGAAGGCAAGAAAATGTGTAACCATATGGCCAGTGACCATTGCTGTCTAAATGATGCTATGTGTAGCAACTCTTAGCAACATTTTCTTTTCTCAGTTTTTTTTTGGTGTTGATTTGTCCATTTTCCATGGCTTTTGTAGTCTCTTTCAAGGTTCCATTGATATAATTGCTTTCTTTTATTTTTTATTTATTTTTAATTTTTATTCAGGTCTTCATTTGCTTTTAAAATTTTCCAAGCTCTTATGTATTTTGTTTTTGATGTTTAGTCTTCCCAAGAATCATGTTCAGGTCTGTGCTGTACAAATTTATAAGTCTTCATTTATTTCTACTTCTCTCTTCTTGACACTTAAAAAGTTTATTGTTAATATTTATTTAATACTCCCCTTGGTCATATTGGTGTTGATCAGACAGTTTGTGCTGTCTTATGGGAGAATTCTGTTCAGGATATAATGAGTTGTTGAGGAAAAATTTGATCATATTCTTTGTATTAAACATAATGTTGGTAGGAAACACAATCAGGGATACTTATGAAAGAAAGTTCTATTGCCACAGTATACCCAATTGTGTTCTTATTTTATTTATACTGCTCCCCAAGACCTACCCTTCAAATCCATAGATGGGTCAGAAAGGATTATTTTAGGCTCCATATAATACTTTTTCAACAGGAATAAATTACCTAAATTTAGTAGATAAGAAAAATTGTATGTACATCAGGTTATTTTTTAAAATTAAAACTGATTTTGAAATTGTAATGCATAGCCCATCCAGAAAAAAAAATTTATTAAAAAAATTGATATGAGGGGCTAGGATTTAGCTTAGTTGGTAGAGTGCTTTTCTGCACTGTCTGAAGACCCAGGCTCAATCCCCAGTACTGCAAAAACCAGAGAAGGATGTGACAATCCACTTCCAGAAGCAATCTTAAAATGATCAGCCATTGAAAATGCTAAGAGGATCACTATGAGTTGGACCCAACTCATCGGCACCCAACAACAATTATATGAGATAGGCGTATAGTTACTATGTGGGGCTCATCAATTCTAGATATTCTTATATAATAATGCATGAAAGAGTGTTCTCAGACTCTATGCTTCGTAAGTGATATGGCAATACTGCTTGATTTCCCTTTTCCCACACTACAAATGCAATCTACCAGCAAATACTCCTGGCTCTATTAATGCTGGTCCTCAATCTATTCATCATTTCCACCCTTGTTGCTGTACTTCAAACTATCTCTTCTACTGCAATATCTTAACAAGTCAGCTTCTTTCTGCTCTAGGTTGTTTATTTTTCATGTAACTAGAGTAATCCATGTAAAATCAAAGTAAGATTATGTCACTTCTCTGCTCACAACTGGCCAGAGGCTTTCTTTGGACAAGAGTAAAATTCAAACTCTTTTTCTGCTGTGGCTTGAAAAGCATCATTATCTCATCTCTGGCGACCTCCAGGATCTTATGTCTTACACCGTCTCCTTCTCCCTCTGCAGCAGTTCCACCAGCCCCTTGCTGCTCTGTGAATGCACACACATGCTCTGCGCCAGCCTCTGGGCCTTGTGATTGCTGTTCTCAGCTTGTCATGTTTTTTTTTTTTCTCCAGATAACTTGCACAGCTTCATTTCTTTCTTTTTTTTTTTATTAGAAAATTTTAATGTACATCATAATGTGATTAATTTTAACATGCTTTTCGTTGTGACAATTTTCATATATGCAATTTGATAAGCATTATTCATATAGGTTGCCCCTTACCCTCCTCTATATTTCCCCCCTCCCCCCTTCCCATCTAAGTTTCCCATCCAAGTCTTCTCTATCTTTTACTATATAGTATTTTTCTATATGTCCTTGGGTTCCATTTCTGTTTAAGATAGAAACTTTTCCTGTAGTGTTCTTT
>VMDO01017528.1:0-44639 GCA_007922755.1 Pedetes capensis | reverse complement strand
CATTCGCAGCAAAATGGATGGAATTAGAGAAAATTATTTTAAGTGAACGAACACAAGCTCAGAAAGAGAAACAACACATGTTCTCACTCATATGAGAGAGCTGACTCAAAATTACAAGAAGGAAAAATCCTACTCAAAGGTCAGATCACATTAAAAGGGGGGGAGGGAAGATAAGAATGAAGTCAATATAAATGGACTAGAAAATTCTTTAATCAGAAATTGCTACTCCTTTTTATATATTTCAGAAAACCCTGTAACTAGCAATTTTTGCTGCTACTCAATGGATATAGATGAAATCTATGTACTAGATAAATCATGACCACTTCCAAACCAGTTATTGTAGTATTTTAATAATCCACATGGATCGATCTCATGAGACCACTAATTGTAGACACCAAGTGCCATATTCTCAATTTGCAAATATGCAAATAATGAATTCGTTTTAAGCCCCTTCTCCATTGGCAGTACTAAATTATTGAAAGTTTAAGGCATCCCTCTCCATCTTCCTTCAAGAATCTGCAAATTAAAGGGCAAAAATAAGTATATAATAAGGTGTGTGAGCTAGATTTTCTCCCTTAAAGACAGTATTTCTAATAACTGCATTTTAACCTTTTCACCCTGTTGTGTTCTTTATCTTCTTCCTCTTGCACACCTATAAATATAAGGAAAAGTCTGTGTCTTCAAACACTTATGTAGTCTATATCCATATATGTATCCATTTAACTTTTGGACTTCTCCCTCTGGATGTTCACTCAACCTTGTGAATTTATCATCTTAACCCTACTTTCACTTTTACATGAGATTTTTTTACCTAACTGTTCAAGCCTGAAATATAGGAATCTTCTTGACTCTTTCCTGGGTCTCACCTATGTATTTAATCAATCAGTGAGTACTTCAGAGTTCAATTTCTTTCTAGTCTGTCTGCTTCTCGAAATCTCCACATTCATCAACTGAGCCTACACCTCTGTCTCCATTGGTGCTACTTTGATAGCCTCTTTTTTGGTCTCCCTATCTCTGGCTTTCTTATTTATCTTCATCCTATACAGTAAAATGTAAATTTAAGTATGTCATTCCACTGCTACCTATGTGACTTCCATAAGACTCAAGATAATAATTTAAGCTTCTTACCCAGCATAAATGTCCTTCTCATTATCTTTATCTGCCCTATCACATGTCATTCATAAAGAAGTATGATTTCTTGAGTATATGCAAATATCAGTTTTAAATATAGGATGTTTATTACATGTCAATTATACTTCTAAAAATAACACTTATAAGATAGGAGAATGACTATTGATGAATGCCTTTAAATTTTTTGAGACATATTGTCAGACTCAGACAAAGAAGCAGGATCTTATCTACAAATAATCACAGGGTTCTCTTTTGACAGTGGTACCCCACAATGTGCATGGGTTCCCTCTACTCACCTTACTATCCATGTTCCTCACTTGAATCCTACTTAGGAAATATACCCTTCTCCTAAAGCAGTGGTCAGATTCGATGGTGGATATTGGAAATAACTAAAACTGTTTTGTTCATGAGATTATGAACTATATTCTATGAAGAATCAAAAAGGGGCCTGGAAAAGGACATATCTTTTGTCCCTGGGTAAGGGTGATGGGATATGTGAGTGGATACATAGGTCAGAGTTGGGACACAGGACTCCTGGTATCTATGATTCATGGTGCACAGGAATCTTTGTACTAAAGAAAACAGGAAGATACTCTACTAGTCCCTCATAAAGCAAATCACCTCGAACAACTAAAGCAAGTTTACTTTGTGGTCTGTAACACCAGAATTAAATTCATCATGATTTTAAGGCCAAGTAGAAGACTCTCTTCTCCCCCTCCCCTACACATACAGCATCTTTCTCATTTCCTGAATATTCCTAAATTCTTCTCTCAGGAGATAAGAAAATTTTACTCCATAATAGAAAAATGACTATTAAAATAGAAAACTCTTAAAGAAGTGAATATATTTGAGATAATAAATTTCAGTGAAAATATAAATAATATCACAGTTTTCTATTTTTATTGAGGGCATTAGAATTTAAGAAGGCACATAATACCTGTGTTTGAGAAAGGAAAGATGACTGGCATAAATGCTGAGGGGGAGGCTAGTGGCAAAAAGACAACGTTTTCAGATGTGATAACCTTGCCAGCCCTATTATTCTTTATTTTTCTACTAACAAGTAGGAGCTATGAATACCTTGTATCACTCAAGAAACCCCGAGTCCCATGGATGCTACTAATTTGCCCAAATGAGAACAAGGGACAATACATGGTCATTTAACATATGCTTAGCTGTCCCAGATCAAGTAGCAAGAAAGACAAAAATCAATTTCAGACTTTAGTCAGTCAGCTATATTTCTTTACCTCTCTCCATATAATATAGTGAACACTGAACTGAGAAATCTGGAAACATAAAAAAAAATTGAGAATAAGCTCATTTCATACCTACAAGGAGCTTTAAGCTTAAGGAAAAAGATTATGTGAGTTTAAAAAAAAAAAGAGTGGGAGAACAAATGTTAAAATAAAATCTGCAGAGTATAAAAATATCTTCCTAAGTGATTTCTCCTGTCAGTGTGCAAACAAGATTGTTGCAGTTTTGAGCAGAGCCATATGGGGTTAGTTTGGAAGATGACTCCTGGGAACATTTTGAAGGAGGAGAGACATGATTTGACATTGATGATCTGTGAAGACTTCTGGGCTGTGTAGAAGTACAAGCAAGATACTCTGAAATGCTCCTGAAATGTGAGATATGTCAAAAATCAGATACTAGTGAAATGTAAATACAAGTGTTTCAAGGAAGAAGGGGTCCAGACATAAACAAGAATAAAAAATAGAGAAATCAGCAAAAGAATGCCTGAAGTTTGTTGAATATTTTGTTAGGACAAAAGAAAGAGGTAAATGTAGATAGCATGAAAAAAGGAGGGATGAGAGGGTGGGCAAGGGGAGGGATTTGGAACTCTATCCTTGACTGATAAATTGTCAGATAATGACTTCTTCCATAAGGGAAGCAACCCTGGTGATTTTTAGGCTGCTGCTTATGTAGATGGTTCTGTGAAACTCAGAACCAAGTTAACTACTTTTTTGAATGATCACTAGTAGAAAAGAAAAGATCATGATGACAGTTCAGAGAATTCAATGTTGGGTACTAAAGGGGATCCTCTGAAAAAATTAAAAGACTGCTATAATGTAAGAATAACTCAAAGATTCTGCCAAAGGAGAGTAGTTATAAGAGAACATACACCAGATTAAAAAGCAAAATGACTCATCTCTTAGTAAACATGTGAAATTTTAAAAATAAGTGTTTCATCAAGAAATTTGAAGCAATTCCATACTCCCCACAACCAACTCCCCACCACAACCACTGCTTCTGCTTTATTTGAGATTGTTTTTGGCATCCAACCTGTCATAATGTATGTACCAGGGCACGTTGTAAAATAATTTGATGTTCCTTTATGGAGAGGGAAAACATTTCCTAAATCTTCTTTCCAGGCCACCTGTAAAACCAGTGACAGGGCGAGCTAAGTAAACAGGAAAGCCAGCATCCTCCACGTCAGAAACCAAACACACAAGGACTGATTCTCTGGGTAGGTACGTCGGTCATGATTCAGATCTGAACATCTGCTTTTCTCAGCCTTTCCTCTCCCTTGATATATAAACTCCTTTACTTTATTCATGTGAAAGAAATTCCCCCTTATTGATAACAGCATGGAAGAACATACAGCAGATTTTGGTGAATTGTGCTACAATAACTTTTGTAACTGTGAAAATGGGTAGAAAAAAGAAACCAATCTGATGTATTAATTAAAGGGGATGCAAAAGAATACATTATAAAGGGTTAGGCATTTTGGAATATTTTTAAACTGAAAATATTCCATCTTCTTGGTAATCCTGGGGTAGGAGTTGACTTAGCAGGTGGAGTTTAAAACTGCAGCAAGCAGAAGAGAGAAATCTACATATCATTGTATGGGAAGAATTGACTTGAACCTCTGGATTTCACTTCATATTCTTGATCTGCAGTTAATTTTTGAATATAGCACAGCCTTGGCAGAAGACTTCAACTTGTTAAAAGTGTTCCAAAAAAAAAAAAAATCTCTGGCATTTCCTGTTGGTTGGAAGCTGTTTGGCTTTCTGTATTAGTATATTTAGTGTTATCATTGGCCAAGCACCTTTGCTGGGTAGAAAAATACTGGTGCAAATTTTACTGGCAAGGTGGGAGTAGAAGCCATAAAAATTCTCAATTTCCCTTTTAAAAACTTAACTCATTTGTCCAAGAGGAATGAATACAGAAGGACAAGAGATTTTAAACTTCCCGTACATCTGGGTATGGCAGTGTATTTTGACTCCAAGCACAATAAAACAACCTTACTTGCTGGTGGTATATGACATAATGACCCAAATATGTTTTTAAAAAATCATTTATTGCTGTACATAAACAGCAAAGTTAGCGCAAGGGATGATAAAATAACATGGGCAATTCTTCCTTTAGCTGGGAACCATTGGCGGCCCATTAGGATTCCAGATGTAGCTGTGTGTGCTTTTCCATTTGTTTTCCAACGTCTAGTGCTTATGCCCTTGGTACCTTGATGGTGGTTGTCAGGCATGTTGGCTTTTCAGCTTGAGGTCTTCCTTGGAGAAACACATTGATCAGGCTCTGGGCTATAAAGCACACTATTGTCTTGGGCCCAGTTTGTTGAGAGTATGAGACCCAGGGCAGCCTCCTGGCAAAGGTCAAATACCAGCTTGACCCAAGTTCCTCAAATCAACATCAGACCTTACCAGACAAGAGACACTTCAACTCTTCAACAGAAAAAGTGGTTTTATATTTTTATCACTCTGTAATAATAGTAATTATTACTTGTTAGAGTACAAATAAGCTCAAATACATTTCAATAAGCTATCTATTATGGTCACTTGTGAAAAATGGCTCACAAAGCCAGAGCCTTTGAAATAATAAATAAATTATTTATTCCAGTGCTTTGGACATCATCAAAAGAAGAAAACACCAATGTCTCCCATCTAAAAGACAGTCTAAGAAGCAGTAGTGGAGAACATAGTTATAAAACTGTACTGCACAGATAGAATCTTTGTATTTTAGGCAGAGAAAGAAAGCAGCTAAAAATAGGACCATAGCTAATTTAGTGAGTATCTTGACTGCCAAAACTGCATGTCTGAAATCAGGTGGGTGTTTCTTTATGAGTCACTTAGCCAAATGTAAAATTTATAGCCCAGGCTTTTGCAGACTCTAGCAAAGATTCAGAGCATCAATTTATTATGGGGCTACTATTAAGGATGCTTAAAATTCCCTAGCTTTACACTACTGACCCCAGGGGTCTAGCCTTAGCTAGTTATGATTGGGTCTGGCCCAAATCCTCCTATTAGGCAGAGATTTAACTATTCAACAATACAGTTAGGTCTTTTCTGTGGAGGTGAATGCTCTTCCTCGTGGGGAGCTCAATTCACCCCTCCTGTGTCCAGCAACAGCAACTTCCCTTTACTTCTTAGTACTTTTCACCTGTGCCTTGGCTTAACAAATCAAGGGAAATAATGCTTAAAGCAAACAAAATAAATAGCAGATGGTTGAGTGTACTCTGGGATGAATAAATTACAGCTACGGAGGAGAAAAGTGAGCTGGTGGATGCACATGGGTGTATTTGTCGATGACATACAGGATGCTCAGCACACTGACCTCAACATGTACCAGGCCCACCACCATTAATCACTCCACATATTCCAAGCCAGAAATTTAATGAGCCTAAGGGGTTGGAGGTCCCTTGGAGTGGGAGTGGGAAAGGAGAACATGAACAAGAGGCAAAAGAAAGTACAAAACACAAAAGTAGCTTCAGAAAAGAGGGTAGTGGCTTCTCAGTGCCCAAGACACTCAAGGGATCTTTGGTGGACTTTATCCCATGTTGAATCAGACCAATGGATTATAATTATCCATGGAACACCATCTTCTCTACTAGGTTCATTCTTTCTAATAAATAACAAAATAGTTATTCCCTCAGGATATCAAGTGTCATTTGGGGAATTTTTCTAAGTTGCCAAGTGGAACACAAAGGCTCAGCTCCTTAGAATCAAATGGTTTATCAAATCCAAAACCAGGTTAAACCATGGAATACCTGGAACACCAAGTTCCTTTTATGTATTTGGGATTCAGTGTAATTTTTATTAATAAAACTTTGTAATCTGAAAATTTTGGCATTCTTCCAGTTCTCATGCATCCATGGTACCTTCTTCCCAGCCAAGCTGCATCTCTTACAGCCATATTCCTAGACTGAGGGAATTAAAATGTATTTATATCCATCAATATCCTATGTATAATTTCATCAAAAAAGTACCAAAATAATGGGGGAGAAAGTGGGAAAATAAAAGTAGATAAATGATAAATTTAACTTCTTGAAGAGCCACTTGCCAATCTTCATTAATCTGTGCACAGTTTGTAATGGCCCCAGAGTGGAGTGATGGACATGGAGTTGAGAATTGGTGGGTTATTGCACATCTTTTCTTTATCGTTGCTACTTAGTTGAATTTTTCTTAAAGAATCTTATACTTCAGTTTCCTTAGAAAATATTAGATTAAGATGAAGATGTTGAGATGGAAATAACTCAAAAGTCCATCGACAGATGAACGATTTATTAAAATGTCATATATACTTATAATGGAGTGTTATTCAGCCTTAAAAATGAAAAAAAATCCTATCACAAGCTACAACATGGATGAATTTTGAGCAAATTATGCTAAATGAGGGCTGGGATTTAGCTCAGTTGGCAGAGCACTGCACTGCAGTCTCTGAGGTCCCGAGTTCAATTCCCAGCACCCCAAAAATGGGAGAAGGACCTGGCAATCCACTCCCAACGCAATCCCGAAACAATCAGCCATTGAAAACCCTATGAGGGTCGCTGTGAGTTGGATACCGATTCGACGGCACCTAACAACAACAACAACATGCTAAATGAAATAAGTCCCTTGTTGTTAGGTGCCATTGAGTGGGTATCTGACTCATCACAACCCTACATACAACAGATGAAACACTATTGTGCTTCTCTACTATTCATAGGATTTTCAATGGCTGATTGGTTTTTGGTAGTGGGTTGCTAGGTCCTTCCCCAAGCCTACAGCACCTGGTGTTCTTAGGCGGTCTCCCATCCAAGTACTAACCAGGACCGACCCTGCTTAGCTTTTGGGATCTGATGGGATTGGACACCACAGTGGTATGGCTGTAGGCAATAAATCCCTTAGGAAAAGACAAATACTGTGTAATTTTAATTACATGAGGTATCTAAAGTAGTGAAATTTATAGAAACAAAAAGGAGAATGCTGATTGTTAGAGGCTGAAAGTGGAGAAAATGGAGAGTGGTTTAAAGGGTAAAGAGTTTCAGTTTTTCAAAATGAAAAAGTTATGGAGAGCCATTGCTCAACAATACGAATTCTTAACACTATCTAACTGTATACTTAAAAATGTTTGAAATAGTGAACTTCATGAGATTTTTTTTCTTTTTTAAACAACAATTTTAAAAAAAGATGGAAGACTCTGATTTACTGGTATACCATGGGACTTGGGAACTATTTAAGTTCTCCCAAAAGGCAGTGCATGGATTGATTTTTAAAATAGGTATTTTATTATGAAAAGCTTCAAACATTCACTAAATAGAACAGTACAATAAGCCTATATATCCATTGCCAATTATAATTATGTCACAATAATAACTAAATCTTGTTTCATTGATTCTCCCATCTTTTTAACTTTTTTTCCCCTAGAATATTCTAAAACAAGGAATAGATTTATTTTTAATTGTGGCCTAAGCACTCATTTCAGAACTCAGAGTGTTTAAGTATTTTGTCACACAAAAATAGTGTATTTAGGCCAGGATCAGTGGCTCATGCCTATAATCCCAGCTACCCAAGAGGTAGAGGGAGGAGGATTGCAGTTTCAAGGCCAAGGCAAACTGCATGGCTTGGTGAAACCCTGTCTCAAGATGAAAAAAAAGGATTGGGGCTGCACCCCAGTGGTAGAGCACTTGTAAAGTATGTGCGAAGCCGTGGGTTCAACCTCCATGTGCCTCAAAAAAAAGTATATTTAATTTATGTGTCATATTTTCTGTAGGACTATAATTTCTTCTAAAAAAATGCAGATAGCTATATGGGAAAGACAATGGGGATGGCCTTCAATAACAGAAATAGGAATGTTGAATGGTAATGAGCAAACCTTTACGACTGAATTTGGTACTGCTAATGAAGTGCTAAAGAGGTCAGAAGTGTTTAATTTTAGGAATTAGGAATTCTGTAAGGAGCACATCTTTATTTCTTCTATATAATATGAGGTAAAGTCTCTTTTAAAATGTGATCATTTTACCACTGCTTCTCAGAGAAGAGAAAGGGCCTGTGTGGCTCATCTACGAACCAGCTATGTGACCCTGAAGGAATCACTTCATTTTTCAGGGCCTTAATATCCTCATATGCTCCATATGATGTTTGCTTTGGACAGGATAGTTACTAAGTTCTGTCCTAATTCAAGAATTCTAAGATTTGAGAGTAGGAGTGAATTGTTTACTACAAGGGATTCCAATAGATTAAATTCATAGTTAGGTTTACTCTAGTAAAGGCCTTAGTTTGATATGTTTGCCACTATTCATAGAATATGAAAGTTGGGACATTTCATATCTTTTCCAACGTCAAGTGAATTAGTACTGGTATTAGTTTTCTTTTACTGTGACAAAATACTTAAGATAATCAATTTTAAAAGAAGAAATGTTTATTTTGGCTCAGGATTTCACAGGTTTCAGCCCATGGTCGGTTGGCCTCGTCACTTTGGGACTGTAGCAGGGAACTTGTAGTAGAGCAAAGCTGCTCATTTTGTGAGGACCTGGAAGCAAAAACATAGGCAGGAAGGGGCTTGGGTCTGCCTTCAAAGGGCATTCCCTCATGACTTAACTTCCTTCTACTAGGTCCCAATTTCTAAAAGTTAATACATTAACTTTAGTGCCATGGACTGGGGACCCAATCTTTAACATATGGGTCTTTGGGAGATATTCCAGATCCAAAGTATAGTAGTATCTATGATACAAAAATACCCTATCTCAAAACAAAACAAAACAAAAAGTTAAAATTGGGCTGGTGGTGTGGCTCAGTGATTGAGCACTTGCAAAGCATGCCTGAGGCCCTGGGTTCAACTCCCCAGTACCACAAAAAAAAAAAAAAAAAAAAAAAAAAACTAACATGAAAATAATAGCTAATCATTTGAACCAACAAGTAACTTGGTTACTTAGGGCTACAGAGGATATTTTTACAATGGGAGTAAGAGAAAAATGAAAAAATATTTGGAAAGTATGCTTTGAAGTGGTTGACTGCAAAGTGTAAACTGTGATTGTAATAAACAGTGTTCAATTTTCAAGCACAAATATTCTTCCAGGCAGTCTGTGTATTTTACCTATCTAATTATATCATATCTTCTTATGACTATACAAAGTGTCATGCCATTACTTGATAAGCATGTGCAGAAAGGCTTGCTGCCTTATAAAGCGTGGAGTTGTTGAAAAGTGTCTCTGTGTTAAGGTCCTGAGAAAAATGAGGAAGAAGGCAATGTAGATGCTTAAAGAATGCCAGTCCTTGGAAATTCCCATCTCTTGCTCCTTCTGAGGATAAAAGTAAACCACTGAAGGAACAAAGGAAATAGAAAAGTGTCCTCATAGATGGATTATGCATTGTAACAGAGAGCTCTGGGTTTGAATAAATTCTTCAAAACAAAGTTGGAAGGGACTCCCAATCTCTGACATCCATGCCCTCCTGCTAGAAGGCTGATTCTGACCACTTTGGGCCACTTGGTGCCAATTGAACTGCTGGAATTTAGAGCAACCTCAGAAACTCCATGACCTTGACCTATCTTCAGCCTGATGAACTTATGTTTTCAGTGGTTACAGGAACATTTACCAATGAGTACAACCTAATGACAGGAGGTTCTCTGTCACAGTAGACACCCTGAGTATCCATTTTCTCCCTTCTACATTGTGTCCTTTCTAAAGCTGAGTACAATGTCAGAAACATAATTTCCTAAACCCAAAAGCTAATTATTGATGCTGACTTCTTAGACTCAAATATTTATTCCTGTAATTCTGTCAAGAAGAAGGAAGGAAAATAATAGAGTATATAATATTTTATTAGACTAATCCGGAAAAAATAGAGTACATATACAATATAGATTCAGAAAATGTTTGTTACCAAGATGGAACTCATGAAGATATGGAAACTAAACAATTATTCAAAGGGTGAGTTCCTAAGTAGAGGAATATCAGAAGTATGTGAGAGCTGGAGAGAAATCAGGTACTCAAAAGAAGCATTTCAGAGTAACATAATCGATTTTCAGGGAAGAATGTTCTCTTTATAGTGTAAATAATCTCTGCCCCTCTTATACTACTGGGGCAAACATGTCTACAGGGAAAGGAATAGAGTTTGACCTTACTATACTTAGACTTGGCAATTAAAGATGCTCTGCTTAAGGCACGTTGACTCTGCCCGATTTTCTGTATTAGTCTGAGTTAATGAGTATTTGCCTATTCACAAAGACTTATTCAGTAACAACCTAAGAACCAGAACCATAGTCTGTGTTTCTTGAAAGGAAAATACCAACTATGCAGAGTGGTGGAACCGTTCCTCTGTTACCGGCCTTGGACTGCAGACATCTAAGAATGTAAATTGGCTACATGTGCCATTCTATCATTTTTAACGATCTCAGTTATTGTGCTTCACATTAACTCTTTGAAAGGAAAAAATTAAAACTTCCTTTTAAATATCACTTTTCCTTGAGTTCTTCTCTAATCCTTAAGTAAACTGAACACTGTTGATCTATTTTCACAGGACAATTTCTGAATGGAAACCCCAAACATGATATATTCTTCTATTTAAGAAATATTGACTCCAAATAAAGATCATACTATATAAATATTTTGGAGATATAAAACTTGTAGCTCTGTCTTTCCATTATTCTGATGTGCTGGCATACACTAGACAGAATAGATGAGAAATACTTGTTAGACTTAGGAAATCTACAAAACTGCACCCCACTGGAAAGGTACTTATGTCATGCTTTATGTCCAGCAATAATAATGTTAAGATGAGAATCTGAGGCTTTTCCTTGGGCTTTAAACCATCTAAGTAATTTCCCTCAAAATATTAATTTTCTGATATAATCTCTCTGTCACTGGGAAGTGAGTTGAATGTATTCAAGTGAATTAAAATATTCTAAAGGTAGTGCTGCTGAAATGTACTGTAATTTAAGTAATTGTTAGCATTAAAAAACCACTTGTTAGCATTAAAAAACCACTTGTTAGCATTAAAAAACCACTTGTTTATATATTTATTAGTTATTATTTACATTTATTATTTATATATTTAAATATTCATCCAGTGATATAATAAAAATCAACAGCCAAAGAGGGCAAAACATTAAGTCTTTGTTTTCTTTAAGAATTAATATCTTATATCAGATAATATACATAGATTTTTTATTCTTTAGGAATAATTCCTCGAGTATTATTTTTTAAGAATAATTCCTAAAGTATTATTTTTAAAAACCCATTACCAAATAACACTTATATTGTCCTTTGTTATCATAGGCAAGCTGAAACAGAAATAAAGTGCTTAAATACATGATGATGATAGAGAAACAAAAACCAAATATGTACAAATAAGAAATGAAATTTGAAGTAACTTGAGTCTTTTATTTTATTCTGAATAGTGTTAAAATCTCTTCCTTGAGAATATTGTTTTGCTTTTATTCTTCATTATAATTGCTTTTCTTCTTAACTATTACTGGTATTCCAAAGTTTAGTTTTAATAAGTTACACTACTAAAATGGACTTGGGGGAGGAGCTGAAGAAGTAACTATTTGTTGGTTGCTCTTCATAAAAAGAAAAGAAAAAGAAAAAGAAAAAAAGAAAGTCTACAGCCATACCACTCTGGCATCTGATCTTGTCAGCTCTCAGAAGCTAAGCAGGATTGGGACTGGTTAAAACTTGGATGGGAGACCTCCTGGGAATACTGGGTGCTATAAGCTTAGGAAAAGGACCTGGCAGCCCACTTCTGAAACAATCAGCCATTAAAAACGCTACGAATAGTGGGGAAACAATGATATAGTGCCAGGCTTGGCACAGTGTTGGGGAGTGTTTCATTCAGCTGTACCTAGGGTCACTATGAGTTGGACGTGACTCCACAGCACCTAAAAACAACTTCATTAAAAAGTCTCTACACAAACAAATTATCTTTATAGTTGTTTGGGAATTGGGATATGCCACTTCAGTAAAATTCAAAAAACTTAATATTTTTAAGTATTAAAATATTTTCTCAGCATAGATATCAAAGGTTATTACTATAATGTAATTATGGATGTGTAATTATGTCTTGGAAGATTTAATCAATTAGTATTTGAAAAGGTTTATAGGTAGAGTTTTTAGAAGATTACGTTTCTGGAATTTGTAATACAGTGGAATTTCTGATGCTACAGTAAATTAAAAAGTTGGATGATTTTCATGTGATATCTTATTTCACTAACACAGAACAACCTTGAACCACACTAGAGCAATAATTACTTAACCTAAATCAGAGACCAAGCCAAGCCAGACAGCTGTTTTCATTTTGTTAGGAGATCCATTTGATTTACTCTTTTAGTCAGCTTTCATTACTGTAGAAGACAAAACTTCACTTGAGTTTTTAACCCTGAATTCTCTGCCTTGTTTGCTGCCTGCTATAAAATTGCATGGTTGAGCTGCCACAGCCTCTGAGCACGCTCAGAAGCTACTGGAATGGTGTGGGAGGCACCACTTCCGTTCAAAAAAGAGAAGCTTCACACAAAGATAAAATCTAGGTCCTTCCTACTGCCTTTTTAAAAAATAGGCAAATAAACCCCATCAAAACTTATCATCGGTATCCTCAGAATAGTGGGGTTGATACCTGATCTGAGTTCCTGTAGAAGCAGAAATAGTTTTTATCAGGTGTATTAATGCTTGACCATCTTTGAAACAGGGGAAATGCACGTCAGAAATATACATGTATTTGATATCAAGTCATTGCTTCTAAAGTCTACCTTACATGCTATCATGTCTCCAGATTTAAGTTGTGAATCAAGTCTCCCTAGAATAGGTAAAAATGAGAATGCACCAAGATTTGATGGCTTATTATGTGGCTTTTGCAATTCCATAAATGTGTTATTCCCATTCCCTTCAATGAAAATAAGATGAAACAATATTTGGACTTCATAACTTTGTGGGAAAGGTAGCTTTAACCATTTCCTAAGACTGCTGTCACGTGGGGGAAAAATCCTTGGAATTATTGGCACTGATTAAATGTTTCTTTTTCTTTCCTCAAAGCAACTCTATGTATTCTTTAAATAAAGCCTGGCAAGACAATAGATTCTCTGTAGCCATATGGATTAGCAAAGATGGAATAAACCATACAAAGGCAGCTATAGTCATGTGCCACATTGGACAGTATATCTGACAGTGGTCCATAAACTTACACTGCCTAGTGATGTTTTCTGCTATGTTACTTTGTACAAGAAAATTCTATGCTATTTACATGATGAAATCACCTAATGATGCAGTTCTCAAAATATATCCTGGTTGTTAAATGATGCACAACTGAGAAAGTCATAACAAAATCTTTGACATATTTTTGTCATATCATAGACCAGCATTTCTTAATCATATCTCTTCTCTTCCAGATTTTTTATTTTTTCAGTATGAAGCCCTCACACATGCTAAGCAAGTGCTACCACTGAGCTGCAGCCCTTTTTCTTTTTCATTTTTTACTTTTGAGACAAGTTCTTTCTAAATTACACAGGCTGCCTCTGGCCTTGAATTCACAATCCTCCTGCCTGAGCCTCCTGAGTCACTGGGATTACAGGCATGTGCCATGGCACTGAGCTCTTCCAGATTTTTACTGAGTGCCCTATAGAAGGGTTTCACGGTCAAACAAATTTTGTGAACAATTTCTTAGATTGTTACTATATATATAGTAATGTATTTTAACTCTGAGAAATCCAATAGAAGAGAATTGTGTTTAACTTAGTTTGATTCAGAGTTTCCCAAATTTGAGTATGAGGCATTTTTTAACCCTTTAATGACACAATAACTCATAAAATGATATCTTTCAGTACACAAAACTTTCAGTACTAGTTTGAGCTGGAGCATATACTATATAGATGATCTAATTTCATAATTTCTTCAAATGCAAGAACAGGTGAAATTTAGGGCTAGGAATATGGCTCAGTGGGAGAATGTTTGCCTAGCATGTATGAGGACCTGGATTTGATTCCCAGCACTGCAAAGAAAAAAAAAAGTAGATGAAATTTAAAGTCTATAGGAACAAGAAGTGCCTTAGGCACTTTTATTTTATTTTATTTTATTTATTTTTGAGGTACTTGGGGATTGAACCTAGGGCCTCACACATACTTTGTAAGTGCTCTACATCTGGACTGCACTCTCAACCCATTTTTTTACTTTTTATTTAAGACAGGGTCTTGCTGAGTTACATAGGCTGCCTCTGGCCTCAAACTTGAGATCTTTCTGCCTCTGCCTCCTGAGTTGCTAGGATTACAGGTGTGAGCCACCATACCTGGTAGCACCTGTATTTTAATAACAAAATAATTTAGAGGTCTTGCTGCTGCTAAGAAAGATACTTAGGAAATTAACAGTTTGGCTAATGCTCTTCATAACTTCCTTTATTGAAGAATAATCATTTTTATAAAACCCAGGGAACTACATTGATGCTTCTACCTTTATCCTAGCCAACTTGCAATAGTGTTGGAGAAGAGTCCTGTAGAAAATAATTAAGAATTAATGATATATTGAAAAACAAAAAATACTTCCTGTGGTGCAATAGAATCTTCATAAGGCTTAAAGATATAGCTTGTATTTTGTATGTAAAGATCCATGAGAGAGAAAGCTAGCTGAAGATCACATCTTTATTTAAGAAGTCTAGACTTCAGGAGAAAAGCTAGTGTTTTCTGTTACCTAAAACAGTGGATTTACTGGATTATGTCTGAGTTAGCTCCTGACCCTAATAGTAAAGTGTAAATAGCTGTGTGCCTGGTCCAGGGATTTTCCCCTTTGCTACGGCTTCTGGTATTTACTGCTTTGTTTTATCTACACCAATTTGAGTTTATTATATACTAATCTCTTAATTTTACATTTTTATATCCTTATTTCTTTTTTTTTCTTATTTTTAAAAAGATACATGAACAGAACATCCTGCAATTGGATCTGCAGCAAGCTAATAAAGGAAGACTTTGGTTGAAAAATCTCTCCAGTTCCTTCTTTTCAAGTCAATTTAATAATACATGATTGATGTTTGATAACAAGTTTTCCTACAAGAGTGAGGAGGAAGCCCAAAGAGAAAAAGACTCTTTAAGGAATGTGAAGCATGGTTGTTTGCAGCTTTGCAGTATATGTGTTTCCTTATATTTTCATTGTAAACTAATATCAGCTGGCTCATTTGGTGTTGAAAACAAAACAAATATTTCAGCCTTGGATGTGGCTAAATCTGAATAAAAACTAATTTGAAACTATGATAATCTCATTTAGCAACAGCAGAGTATTGGTGATAACTCTAATAGCAAACATCAGACCATCACTATCAGGATCGATAGGTCAAGACAATAATGCTGTCTTTATGTTGCATAGTATGCTGTAGTTTCAAAAGTACTTTCATTTATGTTACTTTCTGCTCTTCTCAAAGGCACCCCAGGAATTAGATAAGGGTAGTACCATTATTTCTATTTTAGAAATGAGGGAAGTGTGATTAAATGAGATTCAGAGAGGTCAATGACTTGATCAGTGTTGTACAATTTATGACTGGTGGCTAAGACTCAAACTAGGATTTTCCTGATTTCTAGGTTTTTTCCTCCTTCTCTATCCTGTCAAATATAATGTGCCTCTAACTCTACAAGTTTTCATTACACATTTTGTTTGCTACTAATTTTTTTGAAAATGCTACTTGCCCCTTTTAAGTCTCTATAAAAAAGATGGTGTCAGTATGAGTATTAATTTTGAATATGGTTATCCAATGCAACTTTTTTCCATTATTTCCAACTAATAGTTACTTGTAAGTTGAAAGATCTAAATATTGTCCTTTCTCATGAAACAATACAAAACTTTTTCCTTATTTCTAAATCCAGATACATGTGCATAAGGAAATTTACCAGAAAGCCACTGAGTGACAAAGGATTAAAAGTATTTAAAATATTAATCTGTGGCTTAGAAATTTGATTAACTTTGCTATTCCTGCTAAGACCAAATATAAATGAGCTAGAAAATGGTAGGTGTCAACAAATATATATTATAAATAATAAAATTGTTGGTCTATTTAAAAAGCAATATTGTCTTCTTCCTCTGATAATTCTTAAAATCCGGTATGGATTTATCTTCATCCCAAAAAGTAAACATGTTGAGAGACCCAGCTTGTTTTTTGTCTAGAGGATCATGCAGACTTTACTTGGAGAAACCATGTGCTAAAAGTTGAATTTAGTTGTGCAACCTACTGACTTTGGTACATGAGGAAGATGTCAGTGTATTAGTTGGGTGTGTGGTCTTTAAAATGTGGGTCCAGTCAGGGGCTATAAAGTCATCAGCACACTGCCGTCAGCTGGCCCTGTTCAGAACCAATGGCTCTCCCATGAGACAGTTGATAGGAATTAGGATTCAATTTATGTCCTGAGCATAAGAGGTGTAGAGTATGCTTAACATCAATACAAAACAGATGACTCAGTTATAAAATGAAGCACAGGAGAGAATACAATGCCCCACAGAGGTCAGATTTCTATTAGCAAAGGAATGATGGATTAGTTCAGTTAGGCAAAATTTTGCTTACTCATTTTGCCCAAATTAGCACATTTTTTGTCCTCAGTGACCTGGATAATTACTTCATTTCACTGGTGTCCTCTGTTTATGGAGACCTGGCCTTAGCCAGCAATTAACATTAGCATTGCAATTTGTCAGTCTAGTTCAATTTAGCAAATCAATTTATGGAACACCTTAGTATTTGTTAAGTACTGTGCAACATTTTGAAATTAAGAGGTGAATAAAACATGGTCAGTTGTATCTGAGGACTAAGATGTCAGGAAGGAAGCATTTATTCAACCACTGTAATCCAATGTGGTAAATATTCTATTAGTGGTGGGGGGTTGGGTCGGGTGGTGTGCAAGAGCATACACAAGAGAATTGTTTCAGAAATCAAGGAAATACTGTTAGATGCAGTTGCAAGTAGTAGTTAAGGGTATTTGGAAGGGATTCCTGGACTTCAGCATTTATTATTTACATTTGTGATTGTAAATGCTGAGTAAGGAATTGAAGCTCTTGTATCCAATGGCAAAGATAGTTTTAGAAGAAAATTAAGTTACCAGTGAATCACAGCTGGAGAAAAGGGAATCTATTGCTTTTAAATTTCTTTGCTATTGTTAAGGTAGATTGGTGCTCTAAGAGAGGAAGTTACTGTGAACTCTTGACCAAAGGTGCAAGGAAATCAGATCTTTTAAACACTTTTTTTTAAAGGTTCCTCTTGAACTTTAGCAATGGAGCACCAATTTAAAACAAACACACCATTCTTAAGGCAGCAAATGGGTGCCCAATTGTGCCCTAAGGCTTTTCTTTCATTTAAAACTTCAGTCTGAAGTTTCCTGGAAGCACAGAGGAGCCCTACATAATAACGTACACTAGGGAAAACGTTGACTTTAGGAACTCTTGGAATAAACACTGACAGTGAGATCCCTTCCAGAAAACTCACAGCAGCAAAGATTGTTATAGAATGTCACTCGATTTTTCACCAGAAGTGGAATAATAGTGTCTTTACATTGTACAGTACTATATAGTTTCAAAGGTACTTTCATTTATGTTGCTTCATGTTCTTCTCAAAAGGACCCCAGGAATTAGATAAGGATGAAACTATTATTTCTATTTTAGAAATAAGCAAAATGAGATTCAGAAAGGTCAATGACTTGCTCAATGTCACACAGTACTGATAGTATGTTCAGACTGTAAATAGTGGCAAAGTTTGAGGGTTGCAGTAGGAATGGTTGCCTAGAAAAGGCAATGGAGCCTCTAGGAAATTAAATTGGTACTCATGCCTATATCAAGGCTTCTACTGGGTTATCTTTTAAAACGTCCTCCAGTTTGATAAGTTTGTACTAGCATTAATATTTCGTTTTTGTTTCTTACAGTAGCATGTGATTGAACCCAGGGCCTTGCACATGCTAGGCAAGTCCTCTTCCATTGAGTTGTACCCCAAACCCCTTTTACAATTTTTTTTTTCCTTTTTTAGAGACAGGGTTTTGCTGAATTGTGCAGCCTGCCTCTGGTCTCTAACTTGTGATCTTCCTGCCTCAACCTCCTGAGTCACTGGGCTAATAGGTGTGTGCCATGGCTACCAGCTGCTAATATTGTTTTACACTAAGAAGGAAAAGGTAACTAGCAACTTCAAATGTTCACTTGTATAGATTGTTAGTAGAAGTGATTTGTCTCCATTCATTCTCTCACTACTTTACAGACAACAATGTTGGTTTTTAGAAAATTTTAACTTCATCAGAGGTTGTTTCCAGAGACCACAGTACTAAGTAAAGGCAAGTATCTCAAATTCCAGACTTCATTAGCTCATGATTAAAGTAATATTTAGGATGATTAATTAGAAATATGTGCATAGGCAGAACAACTGGGAAAAAGCTCAGAGCAAAAAGGTTAAAAAAAATGACATAGTTATAATCTCAGATTGAAATGATGAGACCTCATACTAGTGTAATAGTAGTAGAAATTAAAATTAATATATGAGATAAATATGAAGGGAAGGATGAACAAGAAGAGAAAACAATTGAACATATAGGGAATATGGTATATGGAGGGGTTGGAGTGCTAGACACAGAAATGGACAAGAAGCTATCTTCATTTTCTAAACTAAAGTTAAAAAAACAAAGATAATTTTATGTGAAGGGAAGAAAATGAAGTATTGGTTTATGATTAATTTGGAAAAACTTTGCTAAGAAGTTGATAAGCGATCTCATATATTGATTGTTGTTGTTAAGTGCCGTCGTGTCGAGGCCGACTCATAGTGACCCTATGTACAGCAGATTGAAACACTTGCCGATTCTGTGCCAGGCAAACGATCTTATTTATGTTTAAGCCCATTGTTGCAGACACTGTGTTAATCCATCTGGTGGAGGGTTTTCCTCTTTTGCATTGACCTGCCACTCTTCCAAACATGATGTCCTTCTCCAGGAATTGTTCTCTCCTGACTACATGTCCGAAATATGTAAGACGCAGTTTGGCCATTCTTGCTTCTAAGAAGCACTCTGATTGTACTTCTTCTAGGACAGATTTGTTGGTTCTTTTGGCAGTCCATGGTATATTCAATAGACGTCTCCAGCACCACAATTCAAAAGCATCAATTCTTTTTCTGTCTCTCTTGTTCAATGTCCAGCTTTCACAAACATATGATGGCACTGAAAATACCATGGCATGAGTCAGACGCACCTTCGTCTTCAATGTGACATCTTTGCTTTCCAATACTCTAAAGAGATCTTTTGCCACAGCTTTTCCTAGAGCAATGTGTCTTTTGATTTCTTGACTGCTGCTTCCACGGGTGTTGATTATAGAGCCAAGCAAAGCAAAATCTTGGACAACCTCAATCTTTTCTCCATTTATTGTGAAGTTGCGTGCTGACCCAGTCATAAGGATTTTTGTTTTGTTGATGTTAAGTCGTAACCCATATTGAAGGCTATGATCTTTGATCTTCACCAGTAAATGTTTTAAATCCTTTTCACTTTCAGCAAGCAGAGTGGTGTCATCTGCATAATGTAGGTCGTTAATTAGTCTTCCTCCAATCTTGATGCCACGTTCTTCCTCATAAAGTCCAGCTTCTCAGATTATTTGCTCAGAGTATAAATTGAAGACATAGGGTGAAAGTATACAGCCCTGACGCATACCTTTCTCAACTTTAAACCACTCAGTGTTTCCTTGCTCTATTCGAACAACTGCCTCCTGGTTCATGTACAGATTTCTCATGAGCACAATTAGGTGTTCTGGTATTCCCATTTTCTGAAGTGTTATCCATAATTTGTTATGATCCACACAATCAAATGCTTTTGCATATATTGATAATAACAGGAAAACAATAGTCTGTTAAATTCAAGTGATTGCATCTTATGTAGAATTGATCTTCAGAAACCATTTGGTTTGGGTATTGGGTTGCCTGCCCTATTCCTGTTCTTCTCACCGCTATTGTTATTTTAGTAGCAGCTGGTTCAACTTGAACATAGTATTGTATTTGTATGAGGAACATTGAAAACACCTTATGTTGGATTTTTGAAAAATTTGTTTATTATCCCTCTCCTCACATGAAAGTTCAATCTCTATAAGGACAAAAATGATTTCCTTCCTTCCTTCCTTCCTTCCTTCCTTCCTTCCTTCATTCCTTCCTTCCTTTCCTCCTTCCCTCCCTTTTCTTTCTTTCTTCTTTGTCTTTCTTTCTTTTTCTTTTTTCTTTCTTTTCTTAAGACATTCTCAGTTTATATTTCAAGTAAAATCTTTGCCAAGTAGCTTTTAAATTGTTTTAATGTCTTATTTTTAATTGTTGTTGTTGTTAGGTGCTGTCGAGTCAGTATCCGACTCATAGTGACCCTCATAGGGTTTTCAATGACTGACAGTTTCGGGATTGCCTTGGGAGTGGATTGCCACATCCTTCTCCCATTTTTGCGGTGCTGGGAATTGAACTCGGGACATCAGAGACTGCAGAGCAGTGCTCTACCAACTGAGCTAAATCCCAGCCCTATTTTTAATTAGTGTACAATATAATGAGTTTCATAATGACATTTGCATACAATTGCTATATGTGCTTTGTTCTTATTCACCCCCTCTATCCTCCCTTGTTTGAATTTTTAATGATGAAAATATGAGTTTATTTCCTAATGTGATCAGTGTTGGTATAAATTATATAAAATTCTTACACCAAAACAAATTTTTATATAATTATCTATGCTCTACATCCTACTTATTATGTTGTTGTTTTTGTTAGGTGCCATCGAGTCGGTATCCGACTCATAGCGACCCTCATAGGGTTTTCAATGGCTGACTTGTTTCGGGATTGCCTTGGGAGTGGATTGCCAGGTCCTTCTCCCATTTTGGGGGTGCTGGGAATTGAACTCAGGACCTCAGACACTGCAGAGCAGTGCTCTACCAACTGAGCTAAATCCCAGCCCCTACTTATTAGAGTTATTAACTATTATTTTAAATGTGATCTGTATTCTACAAAAATATTGGTAATGTCTCAAATTTATCCCACCTGATTGATAGATTTGTAGAGAACTTTTCTCTACAAATAAAGGCATGTGAAGTAATAAAGGGATATGAAGCCCTGTAGGGAAAAAAAAATTCCCTTTCAGATATCGAATTCTCAGAGGTTTATATTAAGAGTAATGCCTCCCACTACTGCACACCTTTGTTCCACTTCACTCTATATTTTCAAGGTGCTCTAGTCCATTACCTCCAAGGAAGCATTAGTTTAGCTTACTTTATACTTCTAATCTACTGGACTGGTTAGACTCTTTTGGGAATGTTCTGGGGAGAGAATCTTTGTGTTCTTTTTCAATTCTGCTGTTTTTGGACCTCCCTTGTTCTGTACCAAGGCACAACTGTGATTGGGAAAAATTAACAAAAACACAAATTGTGTTATAAGCTATTTTCCTGGAACTTATTCTGGTATCAAACTTTCCTTCCTTCCCCTACTTCCGGCCCCCCCAGTTTGCAAGTTGTCCCAGCCTAACTTAAGCAGGGATTTAAAATCTGTTAGAGAGCTCAGCCTGTTGATTTACAGAGTTGAATTCTACACAGAGGAATCATCTTTAATGGGATTCTCTGCTCCCTGGAGAGACATTATGTAGCAGAACTGTAAATTACTGAAGAAACAGAAGAGGAGAGAAGAGGGAAGGGGCATATGTGCCATAAAAATAGGTTATACTGTTGATCAGAGCAGTTGTCTTTTAACTTTTTATCTTTCACCATAAAATTAAGTGATCACCTTGAGAAAAAGTAGTGTGGATAATGAAGAAATTAAATGTGTTATATTTGTTGTCCCATTTACTCTGTATAAGATGTTTTGATTTGTTTGGTTTACCAGTTGTCTCTTTGTACCAGTTTCTTTCCCCAACTACAAGGCCCAGAACTGTTTTTGAAAGGCATTAGTTTTCTTTACATTTATGTGACAATAATTCAGGGTCTAATTTGTAGCCAGGAGTCATCACAATCAGCTTCTTGCCTTTTCTATATTATCCCTGAATTAAACTACAATATGGCTTGATTAGGGTATGTACAAGGTGTACTAATATACAGTTCTGAGTTAAAAATGTCCTAAATACATTACTGATGCAGTGAGACTAGCCAGGAGAGAAATAGATGACCTCAGGAAACGTCTGGCTTACCAAATGTATATCTTTAAATTGGAAATCTAATTATTTGCCTTAGATTTGCACTGCTGGGAACCTAATGCAAGACCATGTTAAATAAACTTATTATTTCCGTTTTTCATTTAACCTGTGGGTTGTAGTATGACCAATCTGTTTTATATCCTCAATCAACAGTTGATTGTATTTGGTAATAATTTATCAAGAATAAAAATCTGTTTTTGAAACTAATCACCTCATGTGTAGGTCTGCCCTTTTTCAAAACCACCATCTGATATTCATTTTGTCTGCAAGACAAACATACTGATGAAAATGCATATACCACAGGATATAGCCAGTGAAATGAAACATTTCCATTCTTTGGATATATTTAGAATATTTTCTGTTTTCCCAACAGATGGACCAAATTTTAGTATTAAAGAAAAAAATCAATTTTACATAGTGCAAGCAAATTGTACAAGTACATTGTATATTTCTGATTACTTTGTGACAGAATGTCCAGTAGAAGTTAGGGTCAAATCAGGTCATGTCTATACTCTGTGATTTGAAAATAGTGACTTTTTCATATTTACTGTTTTTTTTTCTTTCAGATGTTTGGATGAATCTCTAAATGGAAAATACTAAGTCTCATGTATTTTCCAAGTCTTTTAAGTCTTTATCAATTTAATAGCTTTTGTTTATATACTAGTATCTTGAAATGTTTTTATTTATTTTTCTATAACTCAAGCAATCTTATTACATAAAGTTTACCAAAGTGATACATGGATTATAATTTTTAAAACAATTTTTTTCTTTTATTATTTAAAGTAAAGGACTCTGCTTCTGTTTCTGTGAACTAGCTACATTAACTTTTATATAGCATGGTTTGGGCACTAGTTCCTTTGAAAATATAGCTGATATTCCCAAAACTACATTATTAAAATAAAGTTTGGAGCTGGGCATGATCACACATGTCTGTAATCCCACCTCTTGGGAGGGTGCAGCAGGAGGATTGAGAGTTCTAGGCCAACCTAGGCTACATAGCGAGACCCAATTTCATAAAACAAACAAACTAAATAAATAAATAAATAATTATAAAGGATTTAGCACTGGAGATGTAGCTCAGTGGTAGAGTACTTACCTACCATGAGAAAGACCCTGGGTTTGATCCTCAGCACTTTAAAAAGAAAAAAGAAGAATTTAACTTTTAAATGTATTTGCATTTATCCTAAATGTTTACATGCCTTTATATTATATTCAACTTTTGTTACAATTATACTTATTTCATCTCTCATGTTTTAGATCTTGCATCTTTATTACATTAATGAGAAGAATTGGATCTATAAAATTGTTTTTTAAAAGATAATCTCTAATTTTTTTTCTCTTCTTTCAATCCATGGCATCAATCTGGTGTTTCACTCTCATTCTTTTAAAACTGGTATTGCTCCCTACTATTTAAGGGAAAGAAAAGCTTCCTTAGTCCTTCACCATCTGATGTTACTGATCTTTCCAGCCTCTGTGTCTCCCTCTACCCTCAATGAATCTCCTTACTTCTTCACTGAAATACCTCTCACTGTCTTCTGGATTTATCTTTGGCTTTTGTCCAGCCCACAAGTTGTCTTCTTAACCTAGAATCACCTTCCTCATTATCTCTCCTAGCACATTCCCTTAAGTTCAGGAATGAATGTTATGTTCTAAGAGGTCTTTCTGCCATCACAAGGATGACTTATCGATCCCACTACCACCTCCTTTCCTATATATGTTTGGCATTTCACATCCGGAGCTTCAGGAAGACAAAGGACAAACAAGTCAACAAACTACTTCAACTTGTCATAAGTTATATGAAGGAAATAAGTGGAATGCAATGAGAAAGGAGGGTAGGAGTCATGGTCAATGAAAGCCTCTTTGCAAAAGCAAAGTGGAGACTGAAAGTACAAGCAACAACCATCCCTACAAAATATGGATGAAAAAATGTTTCAAGTAGAGAGGCACACACAAAGATCCAAGATGAGAAAGAGATTGGTGCCCTTGAGCAACTAAGAAAGAGCCACTTGACTAAAGTATAGATATTGAGGGAACAATGGCATGAGATGAGAGTGCAAGGCTGGATGGCCCAGATTAGGCAGGCATTGACCACTGAAGGAATCTTACTACCATATTATTGGTGGAAAACAATTTCTCTTGTTGCTGTGTAGAGAGTTGACTGGAGGAGAGTAAGATTCTCCGGGAAACTATAAGGATCCTATTACAGAGGATTGGGGGAAAAATCATTTTCAAATAGTAGATCCTGAGATAAACCCACTGCTATCTACAGAGTATTTTCTAATCTGTGTGTCTCTTAAATAGTTCTTTTAAAACCTGAGAAAATGTTTGACAATTTTATTATTGATCTTACAAAAATAATGTCCTTGACTAGAGAGTTAGTGCTGAGATTATGGAGGTGGTATAAACCAAGGAAAGGAATGTAGATTTTCTGTAAGTGCAAAGGGAAAATGGGCACTTAGAATGCTTAGAGTAATATGATCCAAACTGCATTTTAGAAAAGCTATGAAAATTGATTAGAAATCTGCAAGAGAAGATGAGAAATCATATATAAAGTGTATTGGTTAGCTTTCTTATTGCTGTGCACAAAACACCTGACAGAAAAAACTTAAGGCAGGAGGATTTTTTTTTGCTTCATGGTTTCAAGAGGTTGAGTCCATGGTTGCTTGGCCCCATGTGCTTTATCTGAACAACATGGTAGTGGGTACATGCAGAGGCTGGTCTCTACTTCTTGGCAGACAGCAAGATAGAAAAGGAATGCTGGCACTTGGCTAGTTTTCTTTTTCCCCTTTCATCCCATCCAGGCCTCTATCCCATGGGATGGTGCTGCCCACATTCAGTGTGTCCTCCATCCTCAAGTTAATCCTCTCTGGAAGTGACCACACAAATACACTCAGGTGTGTCTTACTAATCTCCTAGATGATTCTAAATCCAGTCAAGTTTACAACAAAGATTAACCATTGCATGATTGACCATCACAAGAGGGCTTTGTAATAGGTAAGAAAAATGATGGCACCTTAGACAAAGGAAGTGAAAGTGGAGCTACTGAGCCACAGACAAATTTGAAAAAGGTTTAATATTGGATTAGAGTGGGAATGTGAAGACAGAGATGTCCCTAGTTCTTCCCCCAACCCCACTTTATTGAGGCATAATGGACAACAAGAAGTGTATATATTTATAGGGTACAAAGTAATGTTTTGATATATGTATACATTGTGAAATTATTAATATAACCAAGCTAATTAGTAGATTTCTCACCTCATGTCCCCAATTTCTTGGATGTTTAAGTGAGTGCACAGAGGTACTATTTAGTAAGATAGAAGATAATGTTGGAGTAAAGATCAGTAGCTCACCTTCGGAGATATTAAATTTGAGATGTTTTTTTATGTAGGCAGCTAAATAAATGAGTCTGAGAATTCATGTGCACGTATGTTTTTATAGATTAACAAAAGATCAAACTATAAGCATTATTCTACTGTTTGCTCATTTTTGTTAAAAATTTTGTTAAAACTATGATGGGTATTCTTCCATGTTTGTAATGTAGATTATTTGATTTTTTAAAAAAAAGTTACATGATTGTATAGCTCTACCATAATTTAATCAATAATTTCAGTATATGTCCCTTATTATATATATGATCACACAGATTTCCAAGAATTTCTGTAGGATAGATTCCAAAAAGGAGGAATTGCTACATCAAAAATATGTACATTTCAGGCAGAAATTGCCACCTTGAGAGGGACTACACCATTAACTGTATATTAGAGTGCTAACACTGGATTCCATCAATTTATATATTCCCGTCTGAAAGGGAAAAATTTTATCTCAGCATTATTTTTCTTCACCTTTGCTGATGCATGATGTTGAATACCTTTTTGTTTACTTTCCATTCCATTATTTTTGTTTCATATGAAAGTAAGACGTAAGACAATTCTAGAAATGAAAAAAAATCAAATACTTAAGATAAAGAAAATAAGAAAAGAATGGAATGAAGGCAATAAGAAAGAATAAAGAAAATAAAAGGAGACCTAATAACTATTTGTTTGTTATTGGATGACATGGAATTTCAGAGTAATTGGTGGAGGAAGGGATAAATATTTTATAAAAATTTCTAGCATGCTTACCATGAAAGTGTACATTAGGAAAATATTAGAGGTAGTTTTGAGAAGGCATTTTAGAACTCAGTGTCATAATGTCTATTTTTGTTACTTCTATATTAAAACTTTTGAAAACAAATCTGCAAATGCTCAAGAAAATTTGAAGGTTAAACTAGGGAAAACTTGATGAAGTATTTTCCCCTTGGAGCATCCCATGTACTTAACAGAACAGCTGCACTTCACAGGCGGCTACAACAGTAATAGCAAACCCAGTATAAGGTCACCCACAGCCATGTGTATCCTGTTCTGTTAATAAAGGAAATGTAGGCTAGGACACCCGGGATTAGACACAACTAATTTTATAAAATGCCATTGAGTTGATTTTTATCTGTAAAGCCAATACAGACATACAAGAGTTAAATGCAGTGTCTGCATCTCAGATTTCAGTGGGATGAAGTCTAGTGTTTCATTTTGCACCCATTGAGCAGCAGTTTGCAATGGTAAAAAGTCTTTACAATTTCCATTTGTTGAAGTTATAATTCTCAAATACTATTCCAATAAATACTTACTTGATTTTTGTTTAACTAGATTCTGAGCTCCACATCCTACCTCTACCCCCAACGAAGTCTGATACTTGCTCGCAGAGGTCTGAGTTCATGACAATTGGATGAAGCTGGCACATCCACAAACACAGTGGCAATCTTTGGAGACTATACTTGATCAAATCAGTTTTATAATTCTGACAATGGGAATGACAAGTTAAACACAGTCCAGCACCATGGATTCTTTGCTGGTAACCCTTGTAATTTCAAGAGTGGTTGTTTTATACTGAATGTCCTAAGTGATTGGTCTATTGTGAAAATTGAGTCCTTTAAGCCAAATAACTATTATTAAATTTGGGAAATTTGGCTGTCACACACATGCAGACACTGTCTTGAAAACACTACGTGTATTTTAATCAAATCATAAAACAAGAGTTGGAATTTGACTAAAGTTTATGAAAACTCTAGAAAATACTAAATTTCTTTCTGTTGTTGCCTTAACAATGAGGTTAACCTATCGGTGGTAACTGATAGTTATTTACCACTTTCTGCATGTACAGTTCATACTATTTATGGGCATGTTTTTACTCAGACATATAATTTAGCTTCTAATTTCTAATCATCTTACTTTAAAGGTACCAGAGGAAGAAGGTACAGTGTTAATTTTTTCCTGTTAATAGGTTTATTTCAAGTTTGATGAAATATGTGAATTATGTATAAAAAGGACACAATTGATGTGCTGAGACAACATTCAAAAGAAGCTTGATAACAGTGACTTTTAAACTTTATTACTAAATAGCAAAATGGGCTGGGATTTAGCTAGCACAACTCCTTTTACTATATTTATTATACATCATGCTGCTCTCTAACTTCCTGTGATTACACACAGTTTCAGACCTTTTGATTTCACTCTTTACACGTGGTGCCAAAGTCCTGGCAAATACTAATTTGTCATTTTGCTTAAGTATAGATTAAATTGATTACACTAGATGGAAATAAATCAAGAATTTATGAAAGCAACTTGAGTTTTAATCTGGGCATTGTTGTGCTGTAACTCTTGTGAAGAGTAATAAGTTTAGTTTATTTATGAAAAGTAGTCCCAGAGGAGACTCTTGGGGAGAGAGTAGTACCACCATGGGGGTGATGAGGGTTATAATAAGTGCAAAGTACGTGAGACACTGTATGAAAACCCCATAAAGAAATTAATTATATGATAATTAAATAACAATAGAAACAAACAAGCAAACAAAAGTAGACCAGAAAAGATAGCTCAGAGCTAAGTGGTGAGTATAATATAAAGTGAAAGTTTAAAAGCTTGTGAGAAAAGATGTGGGGTTTTTTTTAATCACTTATTTTATAATGGTTTGAGTATATGAAGTGAAACTATTATATGTTTCACATAGAAATAAGAAATGGTCTGTAAATCTATGCTGACAAAGCCCTTGCCAGTAAAAAAACTACTCATCAGTTAGAAAATATAGAGAAAAAAATTAAAAGCCGTTGACTTTTAGTATGAAAATATATTCATCATTGATTAGTAAATGTCGGAATTCTTATCAAGTACTTGCAAATGTCTAGATCTCGGAAGCTAAGCAATGTTGGGTCTGGTTAGTGCTTGAATGGGAGACTGCTTAGGAATACCAGGTGCTACAGGCTTGGGAGAAGGACCTGGGAGCCCACTCCCAAAACAATCAGTCATCGAACACTCTATGAATAGCAGAGAAGCACTGGCAATAATGTTTGGCATGGCATGGTGTCAGGGTGTGTCTTATCTGTTGTACATAGAATTACTATGAGTCACACCCAACTTGAGGGCACCTTAACAACAAAGTGCATACACACAATGAAGGTGTGGTAGTTGTAGTAATGACATTGGTGATGTTGGTAATAATGATGTGCTGCTAGATGGAACTATGATTTGAAAACCAAAGACCTATACAAGCATTTCCATATAAAAGTATCAGCTATCCACTGTATTGTCTCCCAGTAAATAACCTATATATATGAGTAGAATGTCTGATGCCATTTTATAAAATTATGCCCATCACTGCTTATTCTTAGAGGACTTCTCATAATCCTCCCCAATAAATACCTGCTACTTTTATTAGCTCAGGGTCATTGACATGAAAGTATAGAATGATGAGTGTGTTAATATGAACATGTAGCCCATAGGAATTTAGAATTTATGTATGTTTAGGTTCTGTGTAAAAAGCCTCTCTTTCTTTTCTCTCTTATGCTGGGAAGACTGCTCCTCTGACTCCTAAGCTAGAGTCCAGGTGCTGCTTCAACCCACAGCCCTCCACACTCCCCCAGGCTCATGTTCTCCTCTTCTTCTGCCTGCTGCTTTCTGCTGATAGTTACAAGATTGTAATAATTTGCATTTCTTTCTTACTATTAGACTACAAACCTCTTGAAGAACACAGTAGATCCTAAATAAATATATGAATAATTTTTAAATCATTTCACGTATGACAATAGTAAAGAAGAGAACTTTTAACATTTCAAGTAACATCGCTTTCAGATACTGATGGTAATAGAAAAAAATTAGTTTATTCACATACACAAACAAAGCTTTTATGTATTGAGTGATAGAGCACAAGTGCAGTGGAGGAAAGTTGTTTTTGTAAAATGTGTATTAAGTATCAGCTGTGTGTCAAGTACTATTCTATTTGGTTCCACATGTATCCTCTTATTAAATCTTCCAACAATCCTATCACATATGTATTTGTGTTTTTCCAATTTTCAGATAAGGAAAACAAGACTAAACAAGGTTAAAAAAGGTCAAAAGCCATGAGTAATAAATGGCTGAATATAATTTAAATCAGATGGTTTGACTGTAAGCTGAGTTTTCTCTTCACTATTCACACCAAATGCCCAAAGCTTATGCCACCTAGACTAGATAACTATTTGAATTCTAGAGACAATTTCCATGCTTCTTTCAAAATTCTTGGTTTGGTAAAACCTACAAAGTTGTAATGCTTTTCCTAAAGCCCTGTTTCTCCTCATTATCCATAAAGTGAATTTATAACTGATTTTTCCTGTCCTGTCCTGTACTATGAATGTTAATATCTGAACTAGTTGGACCAGTAGATAATACCACAATACTAACCCATCTATAGCATTCATTGAACATTCCATGGTTGGACTGTTGCTTTTAATGAAAAGGTCTTTTTTTTAACGAGATTCTAAAAAGTTCAGGAAGTTGTACCAATAAATGACAAAAGGGATTACATAAACTTAAAAGCTTTTGCACAACAAAGGAAACAATAAAGGGAGAACCAATAGAATAGGAGAAAATCTGTGACAGAGGATTAATGTTCAGGATATATAAAGAACTCAAGAAATTAAACACCAAAGTAATAATAATCTAATAAGTGGACAATGGAACTGAATAGATAGTTCTCAAAAGAAGAAATACAAATGGCCAATAAACATATGAGAAAGTGTTCAATATTCTTAGCCATCAGGGAAATACTAATCAAAAGTACACTGAGATTCCATCTCACACCAGCCAGAATGGCTAACATCAATATCAAGGATTCGGGGGAAACAAATTCCTTTTACACTGCTGGTGGGACTGTAAATTAGTTCAGCCAGTTTTGAAATCAGTATGGAGGTTCCTCAGAATACTAAAAGTAGAGCTACCGTATAATATAGTTATACGTTCTAGGAATAAACCCAAAGGAAGATAAGTCATGATACCACAGGGAAACCTGCACTTCCATGTTTATTGCAGCACTCTTCACAATTGCAAAGGTATAGACTCATCCAGATGCCTATCTGATAATTGGATTAAAAGCTGTGATGTATATATGCAATAGAATATTATTTAGCAGTAAAGAAGAATGAAATTATGTCATTAGCAGCAAAATGAATGGAACTGGAGATTATCATTTTAAGTGAAATAACCCAGACTCAAAAAGAGAAATACTACATGTTCTCATGTGCAGGATCTAGATTTTCCTTAAAGAAGAAAAAAGTAGGTATATATATTCACATATGTGCAATTGTACATACCTAAAATTAGATACAAATGTACCCATCATGAGGCATAAGGGGAATAATGAATGGGGGAGGGGGGAAAGGTAGGAAGGGGTGGAGGAATTATGTAGAGGGTTAAAGAAGGAAAGAACAAGGGCAAAATACAGGAAATTCCATAATGAATCTCACCATACTGCATGCAACTTTAAAAAATCATATTATACCTCATAAATATCTACAATTATTGCTACATGTGTTAATCAAAAAGGTTTTGCATAAAATTTAAGAAAGCAAAAGTGCCAACAACCCTGCTTTAACAATTGTACACTGTATATGTGAACTGAATTATCTTTCCTCCATAAATGTGTACAATTAAAATACTAATAAATAAGTTGCAATTTAAAAAAATTCATAACAACAACAAAGTAAAAAAACCAGTTGCTTGGCAGGCAAACAATGATTCAGAGGATTTTCATTATATTTAGGTACCATACATTAATTCAAAGATGTCATCAATGATGGTAAGGCAACATTTAGGGACATATAGAAAAAACCTTTTCTTTTTTTTCCCTCTTCTGATCTTCCTGAATTTTTCTTAAAAAACCAAGCTATCAAAGTTCTGCATTCCATAGTCCCAAGAAAATATGTTAAGCCTGTTGCAGAGGTAAATGAATAGGCTCTGGGCAGCTGATGGAATAAAAAGAAAGAGTAAAAGGGGAAAGGAAGGAACTAAGAGCTTTAGGTTTGCTCTGCTGTGCTCTTGTCTTCACCTGGGAGCCTGGATTCCTCCCAAAGGTTTTATCTCCATGCACTTCCTTCTATAAAGTGTTACTCTCCCAGATTAAGATTGTTTTTCCAATTCTAGTGTCATTTGCTGGGATTTCTTTACGCACACAGAACAGAGGTTTTACTAGAGGTTTTTATTTTATTATGTATTTATTGGGAGCTATAAAATATACTTGATATACAATTATTTTTTGTTGCAAACAATCCTTTATCTCACATCCATATAAGATCATTAAGGCAGAAAACTAGAGAAAAATATTTTAAAAAGAAACAAAATTAGCACTTAGTCAAAGTATCTCCCCTTTCTTCTGTGGCATCATCTCCTAATTGGTGGTGAGCACTGTACCTCTTTGTAAGGCCATGTCTGCATAATACCAGTGGTTAAAATTATGGAGTGCTGCTCTAACAAGTGGGGCTGGAGTTTAGCTCCATTGGTAGAGTGCTGCTTTGCACATTCTGAGGCCATGGGGTCAATCCCTAGCATTGCAAAAATGGGAGAAGGACCTGAGAGCCCACTCCTGAAACAATCAACCATCCAAAACCCCATGAATAGTAGAGAACCACTGACAAAATGCTCTGCATGGCACAATGTCAGAGAGTGTTTCCTTCTGTTGTACATAGTGTTGCTTTGAGTCGGACTCGACTGGATGGCACCTAACAACAAACTCTAACAGGTGAGTGGGGGAGTTGTTGGTCTTCATATGATGTAGTTTAAGAATCAATGCCAATCTATGCATGGTGGTGCACACGTATAATCCCAGTATTATATATAAATGAATAAACTATTGGTAATTTCTTCCCTTAAAGTGTGCCAGTAAAATCAAAATGGACAACCTGGGGTTTTTTTGTTTGTTTGTTTTTGTTTTTGTTTTTTCCTTTTTCTTACCTTGGAAAGTAGATTTCTTATGCAAGTTATATTGAGTGGCCTGAAAGTTCTAGTTTTTTAATGGCAAAACAAGTTCCAGGCCACCAGATGTAACTTTTAGTCAAGGCTGTTGCATGATTGGTTTGTGAAGGTAAAGCACATAGTCTGACCAAGCTAATGTAAAGTCAATTCTTGGAATAAAAATCTATCATCTCACAAGAAAGTCTTACTGTAACAGATAATTCATATTGTCAATTTGGCAACTAACCTCATTAGTTTTTCAGTACATTTTACTTTGTCTCTATTATCTATTCTTCTAATCTCTAAATCACCCTCTGATGTCTTTATATTGTTAGTGCTAATCGATTGGGTCCAAGATTATGCTGTTTCTTTACTTTAGGAGGTTTGAAAGATTCCACTTTGGGCAGGCTGAGTAGTAACCTTAACTAATATTACTGGAAGACATGGCAAATTAAAAAGTACTTAGCCAGTTTCCTTGGATGAATAATACTAAATTTACTATTTCTGTGATTCTAAGTCTCTATCACTTGTCAGATCTAACACTAATTTAGTATGACTTTTTTAAAAAGGGGGAGCTACCATAAATTGTGTGTTTTCTTTGTAAAATAATGCCAATTTTAGAAACAGTAGAATGTTGGGAAAATGAGAATTAAGGAAAATTAGGTGTTTGTCTGAGGCTCTGGGTAGCATTTCAGAGAATTAGTTATTAATAAACATGGGCAAAATGAAAATTTGCAAGCTTATTTGTTCCAGCCAGTACAACAAACTCTTGAATACCTAGAGTATCCCTTCTTATAAATCTTGGTTTTGCGCAAATTTGGCAAATCTTTTCACAAGAACCTTATTTTAACAAATTGTTTAACAGATACAGTAATGTATGCTGATATATATACATAAGTAATATTTTAAGATTGGGATACTAGCAATGGCACAAACTTGTAAACCCAACAACTCAGGAGGCTGAAACAGGAAGCTCATGAGTTCAAAATGAGAGGCAGCCTGTGCAACTTAGTGAGATCCTGTCTCAAAAAATAAACACAAGACTATGGGTGTGGTTCAGTGGTGCAGCACTTGCCTAGCATGCGTGGGGCCCTGGGTTCAATCCCTAGTATTGAAAGAAGAAAAGAGAAAGAAAACAAGATTGGGGTATAATATGAGATAAGGAAAAGAAAGTAGATCTGTCATACTTCAAAATGAAATGCTGAAATTAGTATATAACATTTTATTGAATATTTGAGAGTACCATAATATGTTTAGGAAAGGGGACAAATGACAGAATAATGGGAAAAATCCATATTTCACATATATAGCCAATTATCTATGTCTCCACATTTAAACATAAATATGTTTGTTTGAAAAATTTACATTTTATTTCACATAATGGTGTTTATTTCTTATTCAAAACTTTGGGATGGTTGGTGGGCTGGCGCCAAGCACACCATAAATTTACCATTACCTAGAAAATTATATTTTAGAGAACTGTATTGTTATTTATCCAACAAATGGACAACGGGCTTTACTTTTGAAAGAGAAAGGTAAAAGTCATTCTGCGGACACAATGGCGCGGTACATGGTATCTGTGTTTCATGCTATAGTTCTTTTCATTTGGTGTGTAATGTCCTTTAGTTCCACATGCCTTGTTTTTGTATGTGTAACTTTGAAAAATATTAACTTTGAATCACATAATGTGTATGCATGCACATGAAAAGCATAAAGTATACTGATTCATAAGAGAATATAAATTGCAAAATATACACAAAACTATTCCATAAGTGCAGTATTTTAAAACTAAAATATATGATAACTGAGTAAATGAGCTCAATTCTTAATATGTGGTGTGTCATGTTTCCATAGTTTGTAAGAAACCTGTTTTTTAAAACTGTTGTGTATTATTATACTATCCAATTATGGCTATTTAATAAAGTACAATGTACAAATATTGATATAGTTCTTAGAGAATAAATAAGGGAAACCAAATGAGATACCACATTGGCTACAGATGGGAACTAAGAACACAAAATGAGAGAAGGTTAAGTTTGAAGTGCTGCCTAAGATTCCTGTAGATGAGCATCAGAATGAGTGAACCCTGAGGATTAGCTTCTCGGAATTTTTCTGCCTCCAGAATTCTATCATGATTTGTGTGTGTGTATGCATACACTTGCACACTTGTACTGATGTAGGAAGGAGATAAAAAGGTGTCATAATACATGCCTTAGTACCACTGACTCAGGAGGCTGAGGTAGGAGGATTGTGAGTTCAATGCTAGATACAGCCTGCACAATTTAGCAAGATCCTGTCTCAAAATAAAAATTCATAATTGGGTCTAGGGGGTATAGCTCAGTGGTAGAATGCTTGCCTAACGTGGGAGGCTCTGGGTTCAACTTCCTAGTACAGAAAAAGAAAAAAGAAAAAAGAAAACATGTAGGAAGGATGGTCATCCAATGGAATAATTTGGAAGGTAACATTCTGGAGAGCAGTATCCTTAAGGGATTTGCTGTTTCCAGGTTAAGTACAGATCACCAGGAGCCTTGCTTCCCATTAAATTAAGACCCAGAGCAGGGATCCGAAGGGGTACATATGGATCATAATGAGTGCCCTGCCTTGCTCCTTGTTGTATTCCTCTTTCTAGAAAGAGGGGAAAAAATAGTGTTTTAAAATAAAAGGCAGTATAACATAATATCTGTGAGATTGGGCTTTGAAATCAGCAACCTGTGTCTGGATCCCGGATCAACCTGGTACAGGTTTCTCAACGCAGGTGCCCCTGTGTAAATTGGTCCCTAAAGGGTAGGAGGGAAGATAGAGGATGTGACCTCCCAGAGGTGCTGCAGCTGGTCCCCACTTTGGAGGAACCCTGAGCACCTAATGGCTGCTCACACCACATGCTGGAGGTGGCCACAGAGGGCTTACAACAATTCTGGATCTTGTTTTGCTCAGAGGTATTTACCTGATCATTAGCTGTTTGGTGGTACAGAAAATGTTCAATCCATCCATCTTCCTGTCTAGTGGCTTTTTCAGTTACCCCATGAATTACATATTTTCACTGACAACATATTACCTTGGCCCAGGTGCTCTCAAATGCAGCACTAACATGAAAGGCATGTGTTGACTCTGCAGCCATTTTTATTTCTGTCTGAGACAGGTTTTAGTTAGCAGATAAAACATTCTTGACATCTTTAATACCCTTATAGGGTGTTTTATAAATAACAGTTGTCAGTAGATAGTTTTTCCCCCAAGCACTGAAATTCTGTTTCAAAATAGAATTTGGTGGGTGGCTGCAAGTTGTTTTTGGAAAATAAAAACTACTTATTTACTTGCTTTACCATCAAATGCCTCTTTCATTATTTTGCCGAAAATGTCGTAATGTCCCACAGAACATGTGGCACTAATGAACTAATCATAGTCAAAGAAAACATTGATTCCAAGAGTCATTTACAGCAATTCTGTCTACTGACTTTATGCTTGTGGGACAGATTAATAAAGCTTGAAGTTGGTAGATTCTCTTAAATCAGCTTTGGTGGGTGTGGCAGCTAAAGCAAAAAAACACATGGCTGGGGTGTTAGGCAATGAAGAGGATTTGTAATATTTAGGAGGGGTCACTTTATTAAAGAATAACTTATATTAAGAAAGTATATATCTTAGCCAGGTACCATAGCACATGCCTATCATCACAAAAACTCAGGAAGATTGTGAATCTGAGGCCAGAGGCAGCCTGTGCAACTCAACTTAGTGAGACCTCGTCTCAAAATAAAAACAAAAATGTAAAAGTGGTTGTGGAATTCAGCTTAGTGGTAGAATACTGGCCTAGCATGTGTGAAGCCCTGAATTCAACCCCCAAGTACTGGAAAAAGGGAAGAGAGAGCAAGAGGGAGAGAGCAAGAGAGCGAGAGAGCGAGAGAGCGAGAGAAAGAGAGGAAGAGAGGAGAGGAGAGGAGAGAGGAGAGAGGAGAAAAGAAAAAGAAAGTATGTAAGTATAGAGTTGGATGAATTATTTTTTACCAATTGCCCATGTCACTGGTGTTTAAAGCAAGAAACAGTATCAATACTAAATTCACACCAATCTCAACGAACATGGGAGAGAGAAATGGTTGAGCACAAAGGCAGTGGCACTGAACTCTCTGCATTTAACTCTCCATCACCCCAATCAGAATTGAGGGTTATTTTTGCAGAAAGTATGTCATGCTCTGTTCTTTTCTTATGGTGTTTTTGCTAGGTGTCTTGGATTGCAGTCAGTTTTCTGTGTCCCCGTGTGTCACTGTGAGCTCAGTGAGGAAGAGGTATCATGTCACAGTCATTTTAATCTCCCATACTACTTTGGGCTGTGTCTTAAATAATTATTTGCTTAATGAACAATGAAGTATATAATATTTTATGTCATTTACTACTTATACCACATTTACTTTCCAAAGAACCAGAAATAACTTTCAGGAAAACATATAAAAATGGTCTTTACATATTTTGAGGCAATTGAGAAAAGATTACATTTAGGCAATAACTTGGGCTAAAAATTTTTGCAGTTTAATGGAAAGCAAAAGATATGTTGAATGAGCCAGGCACAGTGGTGCATACCTGTATTTGCAGTGACTTCAGCAGTGGAGGCAAGAGGATAACAAGTTCCAGGCCAGAGGCAGTCTGTGTAACTTGGAGAGACCCTGTCTCAGTTTAAAAAATAAAAAGGGCTGGGGATGCAGCTCAGTGCCAGAGCACTTGCAGAGCATATGTGAGGTCCTGGATTCAGCACCCTGGTACCAAAAAAAAAAAAAAAAAAAAAAAAATTGAGTGGAATAATTTCCATTTTTTAAAAGAGAAAATAAATTAATACATAGCTTGAAATTATTTGTTTGTATGTCTGCCATTCCTCTGGTCAAGGCAGTTCTTTCTGAGTAGATAATATGTCTTACTTAAATTTGTATCAAACAAATAAATAAATTTTTATCTAATTCCAGTCACAGTACTCAGCACATATGCACATGAATTAAGGAATGAAAGAATGAAATAAAGGAAGAAATGAAGTGAATGAAGAATAAAAGGAAAAATGGAGAGAAGAAAGAAAAATAAGAATGAAGAAAGAATATACTTCTTGGAACTATCATGAAAAGTAAAAATATTAGAGTGATGGATAAGCATTCACCGTCACTGTACAGCAGAAGAAAAAGCACAGTGCTTCAGAGCCAGATTAGCTGCTGTTGTCTAAACGCTGACTCCTGATGTGTGCCCTTAAGCAAGTTACTTAACTTCTCTGGGCACCAGTTTCTTCATCTATAAAGTGGGTTGATAATACTGACTCTTAAGGACCACATGAAAGAATGCATTTAAGAGACCCTGGCATTTAATAAGCACTTGACAAGTATTAGTAATTCATTCATTCAGCGTGCTTTTAATCAGGGGCTACAATGTACCAGGCACTATTCTGTGTGCTGAATCTACAGATTCCTAGTTTCATGGAGTTTATATTCTAATGGAGCATGGAGACAGGTAATAGATGAACAGCCATATACAACAACAGAGTGGCAAGTACTACAAAAAAAAAATCAAGATAAAAGTATGGAGCAATTTATGGTGGTGGTGGTGAAGCTGCTCTTCCATACAGGATGGTCAGAGAATGTTGTCGGGTAGGGTGGTGTGTAAGCGAGGCCCAGAAGGGAGGAAGGAATGGAGAGTGCAATCCAAAGGAAGTGTGTGTGGTGGAGGAGTGAGTGCAAGGCCTTGCAGTGTGGAGGGCACTGGATGTAACAGAGGACAGAGGACAGCAAGGAGGCCACTGACCCTGGTCACAGTTAACGAAAGAGGGGCTAAGGCTTAATCCTGAGTCCAGTGGAAAACCATTGGAGGGTTTTGAGCATGGGAGTGATGGAAACTGGTATGTAATTGTAAAGGTTAAAATTCTGACTGTTCCCATAGAGAAAACACAGTAGCAGTTTGAGAGAACATCTAGAGTTATAAAAATAGACCAGACAAGAAGTGACAGTGGCTTGGATTAGATAATAGCAGTGGAAATGGGGGAAAAAAAAGATTACAATTGCAAAACACAGAAATGTAGACTTGATTCAGTTTGCTGAGTGATTGGAGGAGACCATGAGAGAAAGAACCAAAGGTAAAGGACAAAGTTTTGAGATGAAGGAACTAGATGAGTTGGAGTTGTCATTGATTAAAATGGAAACATGAAGAGGATTTATTATGAATAAGAGATCAGAGAGTCTAATGAGTATGTCATTTCTTTTATTCCTTTATTCATTCACTGTGTATTGTATGTTAGGCACTGCTCTAGACTTTTGGAATTTTTCAGTAGAGAGGAAATGACAAATATTTCTGACCCTGGAGAGTTTTCATTTAAACAGAAGATAATGGATAATATGTTGTTAGGCGCTGTCGAACCATAGTAACCCTATGTACAACAGATTGAAACACTATTATACACTGTGCCACGCACATGATCTTTTTATGTTTGAGCCCATTGTTGCAGTCACTGTGTTTCTCATTTTGAGTCATGCTACAGCAGCAAATGGAGGTCCCAGGGGCTTTACTCCATTTTCATCATTAAGGTGGACTCAACTTTGAGGAGGCAACTCTTCCCCAGTTGTTTCTTGAATGCCTTCCAGCCTGGCAGACTCATTCCCCAGCACTATATTTGACAGTACTTCTCTGCTTTTCATAGCATTTTCAATGGCTAATTGTTTTGGGAGCAGGCTGCCAAGTCCTTCTCCCTAGTCTGTCTCAGTCTGGAAGCTCAGCTGAAACTTGTCCACATGGGTGGCCCTGATAGTATCTGAAATAGCATTGGCATAGCTTTCAGTATCACAGCAACATGCAAGCTCCCACAGAACAACATGCTGACAGACACATGGGGGGATAATCAATACTACATTAGTATTATAAATAATACATCATGAATTTCTTGTCACTAGCTCACTCCCCTTGTGAGCTCTCAAATCATCTGCTTCTAAAATCTTTGAAGCACAACCCTTTCTATTGTTTCTTCTTTTTTTCTTTCCAACTTGTATACTATATGCTTTGTCCTTAGTTCTAGATGCACAGTAAAATTGAAAGGAAAGTGCAGAGGTAACCTCCCCACTGCCACCTATTCATAACCACCCACAATACCAACATCCTCCACCAAAGTGGTACATTTGTTACAACTGATCAACTTCCGCTGATATGTCATACTCACCCAAAGTCCTTGGTTTATATTAGGGTTCACTGTTGGTGGTGTACAGCCTATGGCCTTGGAAAAATGTAAAATGACATGTGTCCATCATTATAGTATCATACAGATATTTTTTACTGTCTTAAAAATCCTCTGTGCTCTGCCTATTCAACCCTCCTCCAAACCCCAACCCTAGCAACCATTGGCCTTTTTACTGTCTCCATATTTTGCCTTTTCCAGAATGCTACATAATCAGAATCATATATTTATGTAGCTTTTGACATTGTCCTGTCTTTCTTGATAATATGGATTAAGGGTTATTTCTGTCTTTTTAACACTGAATAATATTCCATTGTCTAGATATACCACAGTTTACTTATTCATTAGCCTACTGAAGGGCATTTCACCTGGTTCCAATTTTGGCAATCATAAAGCTGCTATAAATATCATGTGCAGGTTTTCACATTTTCAGATTGTTTGTGTATTTAAGTCTTTTGAGTAAATATCAAAGAGAGAGATTGCTGGATCATATGGTAAGAGTATGTTTATTTTTGTAAGAAGCTACCAAATTGCCTTTCAAACTAGCTGTACCATTTTGTATTCTCACTAATAATGAATGTGGATTCCTGTTGCCCCACTTTCTTACTAACATTTGGTATCATCAGTGTTTTGAATTTTGGCTATTCTAATATGTATGTAATGTAATATCATTGATATTTTAGTCTCCATTTCTCTTATGATATATGAAATGGATCATTTTATATGCTTATTTGCAATCTGTATATCTTCTTTGGTAAGTCAATTAAGGCCTTTGGGCTATATTTTAATTAGTTTGTTTATTTTCTTATAGTTGAGTTATAAGAGTTCTTGGTATAATTCAGATAATTATTTTTAAAAATCAGATGTGAATAGGCTCTTCTTTATCATACACCCACACTAAATTTTCTCTGACATTATTTATATTTGAATTCTCCATAATAAAGTATATTTATCCAGACTTAAGGTTGCTTAGATATTTATGGAGTATGGCACCAGCCCCTTTCTGCTTAATGATAAATTATTCTAAATGGATTATTTATTCTAGATTCATCTTGTCATAATTCTTCTACCTCATATTTGTATTTGTATTTCTCTACTTCTTGCTTAACTCAGTACACATTGGTGAATCATTTTCCATGCTACCTTTTTTTTTAGTACTGGGGGTTGAACCCAAAGCCTCACATGTACTAGACATGCACTTTACCACTGAGCTAGACTCCAAGTCCTTTATTAATTTTTACTTGAGACTAGGTTTCACTAAGTCATACAGGCTGCCTGTAGTCTTGAACTCATGATCCTCCTGCCTCAGCCTCCTGAGTCATCACTGAGATTATAGGTATGCACCATGTCACCCAGCCCATTCCATGTTACTCTAAGGACCAACCATAAAAAAGTGTTCTGGGATAAAATAACTTTAAGAAAAAACACATTTTATACCCTCCCATTTGGAAATTCACAATATTTATGATAATTTTTAAGGTTCTTGAGAAGCCTTACAAGAAGAAACCTGCTTAACTCAGTTTACCCAGCATGCCCAAGACTAACTTTACCCTAAAATAGAAACTTAGTAACATTCTGCAGAACTAGCATTCCAGGGATCACACTTTGGGGAAAATTGTTGGGCAGACATCATCTTGGCAAGAAATCCAGAGAAATGAGTTCCAGTATTGAAGCTGGCTTTGTCTGCATACCTTGGGTAAAGAAGCTAACCTCTGTTTCCTGTATTTTTCATTTGTGAAATAACACTGATAGGATCTCCACAGTTATTTTAGCCTTCACACTATATGTTATGGATGAAAGCACTTTATAAAAGTTTAATATAATTTTAAATCATACTCTGTGCCTCTTCAGTTGAGCCTTTACTTCCCATCTCATGCATATTCTAAAGTATTACTTACTCAACTGACTTGGTAATTTTATCGCCACACCCAGTTTCCCTCGATGACTGCCGGATTTGTTCTTGTTATCCATGGCAAAAGTATAAAACCTCTCCTCTTACAGAAGCTGTTCTCAATGCCACCTCCTCTCTCTTCTTCCTCTTTGCTCTCAGGAACACTCAGCGAGAAAGTGCCTCCTCTCTGGAAAGTAGCTCTGCAAGGGTACAGGCTGTCTTCAGTGCCTGGGACATACCAGGGGTTCGATTAATATGGAGCTGAAGCCTAGATTGTTCCATTTCAATGAATTACATCATCCTGTTTTCAATTTTTGTACCCAAAATATTAGGGGAGGCTCCTTCTTTCATCCCAAGTGTGTTTGTCCTCAGGGTTCCCACAACCTAATCCTTCACTGACTGCTTTGGTTCTGGTTCTGAGAACAAATTGTCCTGTGGTTCAGAGCACTGCTTTCTTTCCTATTGATTTTTGGGCTGCCTCTTCCCTTTCATTCCTTCCTTTTCCCTTAGTGAAGGCTAAAATTAATCAATATAAGTAAGTAAAACTCCCAGGCTTCCCTCTTTCTCTTTTATTTTGAATCAAGTGCTGTTCATTTTGGACCTCTTTTTCCCTCTTTTCATTTACTCTGTACATTTCTGTTGGAAGACACCTTGAGGAGACAGAGCCCAGTTCTCTTGTGAGTTTTAAGAAAATGGTTGATTAATCACTGAGACAACTCTCCTTCCTCATCTCCCTTTTTTTGCTATTCATTCCTCCATGTGACTGTTTTGGTTTCATTGCTTGTAAGTTCTCTCTAAGGCCATTTCCTCACACAAGCTGCAAACTTCAGAAGAGGAAACGTTCAAATGGTATAAAAAATAAGGTGTATTACAGCCAATATAATTAATCAATAGCTTACATTTCTGCTCACAACATATTATTATTCCTGTTTTATACGTGAGGAAATGAGGCATAAAGGGGCTAAGTAGCTTGCCCAAGCTAGAAAGCCAAGAATCCAGGCTTTGAAACCTACACATCTGTTTCCAAAGACCCCTCTTTTAACCACTACTTTATTCTATTCCACATGAAGTAGAAAGTCACTTATATCTGATGTTGAGCATCTATGAGGACCTGGCCAAGGCCAGCTGACATGACTTAGATATGACAAAGAGAAGCACAGAGAACTAAGACAATGAAGGTTTGCTGGACCAGGTAATGACAGTTGTCTTGTTGAGTATTAGATACAAATGTTTCTGGCATTAATGAGAACAATAACTGAGAGAAGGAGCCAGTGTTATAATACACTACCTGGGCAGAAAGAGTAGAATCCAGCTATGATAATGATGGAAACAAAGAGTAGTAGGGGAGAGAGAGAGTATGATGGTTAAAAACTTTGGAGACATGGGTTGGAAATGAGACTCTGCCAATTTTAGCTGACTTTTGGCAAGTTACTTCTCTGAAACTCTGTTTCTCATCTTAAAATTACTATAGACACATTGAGTATCCCTTGCTGAAATGCTTGGGACCAGAAGTGTTTTGGAGTTCAGGCGTTTTCTTGGGTTTTGGAATGTTTGCATATACACGATGCAAATCTAAACATGAAATTAATTTATTTCACATATACCTTATATACATGCCCTGAAGGTAATTTTATACAATAGTTTTAATCCTCTGATCTTGTGACTGCAGCCTGTTATGTGAGGTTAGATGTGAAATTTCCCACTTGTGGAGGTATATGAACACTCAAAAAGTTTCTGATTTTGGAGCATTTGAGATTTCAGATTTTCAGATGAGATATGCTCAGATTGCAAGACTATTTATATCATAGAGTTATTGAGTAGATTAAATGAGTGTCTGGCCTGTAATAAGTGATAAGTGTTAGCTACAATATTAGTTTGTTATTTAGTAGGAGTGAAGAAATAGGGAAGATGTGAGTTAGGAAATTTCTTTCCAGAGAAAAGAAACTCTTGTTTTAAAATCTTGGACCTGTTAATTAACCAATAACATAATGTGTACAATATAACCTTATGAGAGATGTCTAAAGGTTGACAGAGAGGAAAGTTTTGTTATTGGGCATTAAGGTCAAAATACTAAATGGGTCTTCCACATGGATATTATTAACGTTGAGATAAAATACAGCCACTTGTTAAAAGCCTTGAAGGAAGTTATAACAGTCCTGGGTGTCACTCAGTGAGGGCAGCACTTATAATGAGAGAGTTAATGTATTATACCATATTTGTATCTCTCTGATAGAGGGTGTGACCCTTGAGGGCAGAGACATAGACTTGTAATTTCCAGCCTAGTGTTCAGCATAAAATAACTGCTCAGTATTTATGGATTGATTTGTTAATTTTTTTGGTAGTACCAGGGATAAACCCAGAGCCTAATACATCCTAGGCAAGTGCTCTACTACTGAGCTACATTGCCATCTATATAAATTGTTTTAAAAGTTACAGATTCACCTAAGAATGGCATAGTGCCCAGCAGTAAGGTTCAGGAATGTCAAACCACTCTCCGCTGTTGGTATTGAGTTTTCTTTTACTTGTAGGTCCCTCAGGGGAATATAATTCTGAGAAATAACTATTTTAAATTGTGTATAATATTAAATATTTGTGAATCCTAATGTTATTACAGAAATTCTAATTCTACTTAATTTGCTAATTATGATAGTATCAGGTTAGTAATTATATAAGCAAAGGATATAAAGCATTAACTTTGTCAATGTTAATGTAGTTACCTTTTCTATTTCTAGAAATTATATAATTTCCTATGCTTCTAGAAAAGATAAACCAGCAACTATACATTTCCAAATATTGTAAACTCAGAAAAACTCGG
>VMDO01017527.1:0-44643 GCA_007922755.1 Pedetes capensis | reverse complement strand
TAAAGTGTTCTATTTTTCCCCTCTAATGTGGCTGTGATAGCTGGAGATTTCATTTGCCTAAATATGAATACGAGAAAAAAGTATCAAATGTCTTTTTTTTTTTAATTTTGTGTTTAAAAGTGTTAAAGTAAAAAAAAAATTTTTTTACAATGTACCAAAAAATCCAGAAGACTTACAGAGAAGCACTATTGGTTAGATAATCCAAAACCTCCTGGAGTTTAGCTGATGGAGAAAACTGAATATTCTGAGGAAGCTGGCTACAAGCTGGGCAATTTTCCTACAAATGTAAAACACAATGAAATACAGGGGCATATGAACCAATATTAGTCCCTTTATAAGTAAAGAAATCGAAATCAAGTTTTTTTTTATCATGCAGGTTGCCCAAGAAAAATTTTCATGCATTAAGCCCCATTTTCATAATAGGTCATTTCATCTAAATTATTTTGGTATATACTATTTATTTTAGACTATCCAAAAAAAGATAAATAAGTAAGGTTTTAGTAGTTAGAAGATAAAAATAATTCTATTCAAATTTCTAACCAATATTTAAAAACCAAAGTATGCATAATCAAAAAGTTTTTCATTAGTTTAATACTACTAACCTTTCTCTCTGCTTCAAATGTGTACGTGTACAGCCCATCTACATCATTGAATACCAAGTAATTATTAAGGGGAATGTATGCACTGCAATGTAAAAATGGTTATGTTTATATAATTGAATCAGGTCAAACCATGGGTTTACATACACATTAAAAATGAAACCCATTACCTTGTGGCTATTTTAAAAACCTCAGTGGCACACACAGCTGAAGAGGGGAGAAAACAAATGTACTTTAATTCAATGAAAATTAGACACTTAAAAAGTCAGTTATAAGAACAGATAAATTTACAGTTGGTTATTGATTAAAAATACATTTTAAAATATATACTCTCACTTTAAAAAACTGAGAAAGTAACCAATTTTGTATTTATTTTACATAGTCCAAGTGACAGATGTTTTTCTTCCTCTTTATCAGATTAATGAACAGCTTGTTATACTGACTGAAAGATATGGTACTAAAATGTCAATTTATTGCACAGCATTTAATCTAAGACATAATGTGCTATAGAAAGTATACAGGATCCAATAGCTTGTTTGTTTTGGAGGCAGCTTAATTACATAACCCACTCAAAAAGATATCAACTTCCTAGAACATAAGTAGCTACAGAAATGTCAGTTTAGATACTGAGTTAAAAACCAAAGAAAAGAGAATAAAACTAAAGGCCAGCCTTTTCTCCTTACCTGCAATGACCGCATTTGTGGAAGCTACTGCCGGAATGATTCGTTTTACCACTCCTGAAAAAGTTTATCAGTTAAAATATGGCCATTTATTTTAAAAATTAGTTAAGCTTAAATTAAACTATGATTCTTTTAAGTACCATTTTATGAATCTTAATTTTCCAGGCTTTGAAGTCAGGAAATAAACTTAAGCTTAGCCAGGCATGACGGCACACACCTGTAATCCCAGCACTGGGGGGACTGAGGCAAGAGGATCAAGAGTTCCAGGTCAGCCTGGAACCCAAAAAGAAAAAAAATGAAAAAATTTAAAAAGCTTAAATTGAATCATGAAACAATCTTCTTTCACATTCCAAACATTTTGTAGCAAAAAAGCAAACTCTTAAGTCTACATAAAGGTAAAACAATATCATCATCATCTTCTTCACATTTATTATGTTCCAGATATAGTGTGAAGGTTAAATATTATTTAACTTTTATAACATACTTATACTAGTTATAGTATTCTAAATGTATAGATATGGAAAATAAGGATGAGAGAAATTAAATATCTTAACCACAGCTCTACAGCTAGTAAATGGTGGGAGTGGTATATGAACCTATATATGCCCTAAAGTGCACAGACTTAACTGATACATTATAATATAATAAGAAAGGTTTGAGCAAAGTATGAATAAGTTACCTAATTATTCCTCATAATGGTTTCAACAACTCAATTCTCAAAAAGTCACCACAAAAAAAAAAAAAAAAAAGAAAAGAAAAATGTCCTCTACAAAACATCTTTCTTTTCTTCTACAATCTGGGCCACACAAAATATTAAACACAGGTCTCTAGTTTGACCCCATATTTTTCACTTCAGTATCCACATACAAGGAGTGAACAAAGTCTAACCTGAAACCATTTTTCTGAAGTACAAAATAAATACTCCATCTTATAACAGTTTGAAATATTCATTTTAGAAATAAATGATCATATTATCTTGGAGTGTGGGGAAGCAGTGCAAGACGTGTTCCCCAAACTCTAGAAATAAGCAGGCCAGTTTGCAAAACTTCAAGAGAAAGACAGCTAAGAAGGCTGGAAAGCTTTTTTTAAAAGTGGACTATGATCAGATGATTCTCTACAGTGTTAGAGAAGGGGATAAAGAGAAGGGCTAAGGCTTAAACTGGAAGCTCTCTTGGAAACCACACAGAGCAGGATACACTGAAACGAGGAATAGGTACTCACAGAGAGGAATATAGAGACCTCACTCAATAATTGTTGTTGTTAGGTGCCCTCAAGTCGGTATCGGACTTATAGCGACCCTCATAGGGTTTTCATTGGCTGACTGTTTCAGGATTGCCTTGGGAGTGGATTGCCAGGTCCTTCTCCCATTTTTGTGGTGCTGGAAATTGAACTTGGGACCTCAGAGACTGCAGCACAGTGCTCTACCAATTGAGCTAAATCCCAGCCCAATAATAGCATTGTTAAAATGATAAAGCATCCCTCCTTCTCTTTCCTCATATCCCCCATAAAAAGAGTTGGAGTAGGCAGAAAGGAGAGTTTTCTGTTATACTGAGAGCTAGGAAAATAATCAAAGAATGGATAGAACCAATGCTTGGTCTACTTCAGTTACAATTTTGCTTATGCATTTCCTGTGAAGACCCTCAATCATCGAGCTAAAAAGTGCACACTGGCCCCCATAAAAGGTACAGAAGGATGAGTTAGTAGTTCCCAATCAGGACAACTGAGTTCATATGTTAACTCTAACCATTACTGAAAGTATGTTATGCCAGATACTGTTCCAGGTGTTGTGCATGATAGCAATGAAAAAGAGAAAGAAGAAAAAAAAAAAGAAAGAAAGAAAGAGAGAGAGAGAGAGAGAGAGAGAGAGAAAGAAAGAGAGAGAAAGAGAGAAAATAAAAGAGGGAGAGAAAAGAAAAAGGACAAAAAAAAAAAAAAAAAAAAAAAAAAAAAAAAAAAAAAAAAAAAAAAAAAAAAAAAAAAAAAAAAAAAAAAAAAAAAAAAAAAAAACCCCAAAAACCTGTATTTAGATATTTAAAAAACAAAACCAAAAGACACTCCCCAAACTGCCAAATCTACCATAGGGAGATATGCCTTAATAATTATATACATGGAGAAAACATCCATATATTAATAGATAGTAAACATCAAAGCCCACACACATCTGTTGTGATGAGGCTGAAAGCTATGCCACCAGTACCTCAGATACCAGCAGGGTCACCCATAGTGGACAGGTTTCAGCTGAGCTTCTAGAGTAAGACAGACTAGGGAGTAGGACCTGGCGAACCACTCCTGAAACAACTAGCCATTGAAAACCCTATGAATAGCAGAGAAACACTGTCAGATATAGTGCCAGGAATTGAGCCCCCCAGGTTGGAAGGCACTCAAAAGACTACTGGGGAAGAGTTGCCTCCACAAAGTAGAGTCTACCTTGATGACGGAAATAGAGTAAAACCCCAGGGGCCTCCATTTGCTGATGTGGCATAACTCAAAATGAGGAGAAACAATTGTAAACACCCATTAATAATTGGAACATGGTATGTATGTAGTATGAATCTAGGAAAATTAGAAGTCATTAAAAAAGAAACGGAGTGCATAAACATCGACATTCTAGGCATGAGTGAGCTAAAATGGACTGGCATGGGCCATTTTGAGTCAGATAATTATATGGTCTACTATGCTGGGCATGACAAACTAAAGAGAAATGGGGTTGCATTTGTCATCAAAAAAGACATCTCAAGATCTGTCCTGAATTACAATGCTATTAATGGCAGAATAATATCCATACACCTATAAGGAAGGCCAGTTAATATGACTATTATTCAAATTTATGCACCCACCACCAAGGCCACAAATGAAGATAGGAAAGATTTCTACCAGCTTCTGCAATCTGAAATAGATCAAACATGCAATCAGGACATACCGATAATTATTGGTGACTGGAATGCAAAGGTTAGAAACAAAGAAAAGACTCAATAGTTGGAAAATATGGCCTTGGTGAGAGAACTGATACTGGAGATCACATGATAGAATTTTGTCAGACCAATGACCTTTTCATAGCAAATACATTTTTTCACCAACATACATAGCGACTGTACACATGGACTTCACCAGATGGAACATACAGGAACCAAATTGATTACATTTGTGAAAAGAAACGAAAAAGCTCCTTTTCAAATGTCAGAAGAAGACCAGGTGCTGATTGTGGATCAGACCATTAACTTTTCACATGCAAGTTCAAACTGAAACTGAAGAAAATTAAACAAGTATACAAGAAAATTAGAACAAGTGTACGACCTTGAGTATATCCCACCTGAGTTCAGAGACCACCTCAAGAACAGATTTAATGCATTATACACAAATGATAGAAGATCAGATGAGTTGTGGCAGGACATCAAAGATATCATTCATGAAGAAAGCAAAAAATTATTAAAAAGACAGGAGAAAAAAGGAAAGGCCAAATTACATATCAAAAAAGACTCTGAAAGTTGAGATATGATGAAGTTAAGGAACTAAACAGAAGGTTTCAAAAGGCAGCTCGAGAAGACAAAAACAAGTTTTACAATGGCATGTGCAAAAGGCTGCAGACAAAAAACCAAAGGGAAGAACATGCTCTGTGTTTCTCAAGCTTAAGGAAGTGAAGAAAAAATTCAAGCCTCAAGTGGCAATAGTGAAAGATTCTACAGGGAAAATAGTAAACAACGCAAGAAACATCAAAAGAAGATGGAAGGAATACACAGAGTCACTATACAAAAAAGAATTGGTGGATGACCAACCATTTCAAGAGGTTGCATATGAAAAGGAACCAATGGTATTGAAAGACAAAGTAGAAGCTGCCTTGAAGGAGTTGGTGAAACACAAGGCTCCAGGAACTGATGGAATACTAATAGAGATGTTTCAACAAACAGATGCAGCACTGGAGGTGCTAACATGTTTATGCCAACAGATTTGGAAAACAGTTACCTGGCCAACTGACTGGAAGAGGTCCATATTTGTGCCTATTCCCAAAAAAGGGATCCAACTGAATGTGGAAAGTATTGAGCAATATCATTTATATCACACACAAGCAAAATTTTACTAAAGAGCATTCAAAAGCAACTTTAGCAATATATAGATTAGGAACTGCCAGAAAATCAAGCTGGATTCAGAAGAGGGCTAGGAACCAAGGACATCACTGCTGATGTCAGGTGGATATTGGCTGAAAGCAGAGAATATCAGAAAGATGTCTATGTTTTATTGACTACAAAAAGGCATTTGTCTGTGTGGATCATAAAAATTATGGATAACACTTCGAAAAATGGAAATACCAGAGCACCCAATTGTAGTCATGAGGAATCTGTACATGAACCAAAAGGCAGTTGTTCAAATAGAATAAGGAAACACTGCCTGGCTTAAAGTTGAGAAAGGGCTGTGTACTTTCACCATCTCTCTTCAATTTCTATGCTGAGCAAATAATCCGAGAAGCTGGCCTTTATGAGGAAGAATGTGGCATCAGGATTGGAGGGAGACTCATTAACAACCTGCATTATGCAGATGACACAACTCTGCTTGCTGAAAGTGAAGAGGATTTAAAACATTTACTGATGAAGATCAAAGAACACAGCCTGCAGAATGGATTGCGACTAAACATGAACAAAACAAAAATACTTACAACTGGGTCAGTATGCAACTTCACAATAAATGGAGAAAAGACTGAAGTTGTCTATGATTTTGCTTTACTTGGTTCTACAATCAACACCCGTGGAAGCAGCAGTCAAGAAATCAAAAGACACATTGCTTTGGGAAAAGCTGTGGCAAAAGAGCTCTTTAGAGTACTGAAAAGTAAAGATGTCACATTGAAGAGGAAGGTGTGCCTGACTCATACCATGTTATTTTCAGTAGCATCATATGGTTGTGAAAAGTGGACATTGAACAAGGGAGACAGGAGAAGAATTGATGCTTTTGAATTATGGTGCTGGAAACAATTATTGAATATACCATGGACCACTAAAAGAACCAATAGATCTGTCCTAGAAGAAATAAAACTACAGTGCTCCTTGGAAGCAAGGATGGCTAGACTGCATCTTACGTATTTTGGACATGTAGTCAAGAGGGGACCAATCCCTGGAGAAAGATATCATGTTTGGGAGAATGGCAGGTCAACAAAACAAAAGAAAACCCTCCACCAGATGAATTGACACAGTGTCTGCAACAATGGGCTTAAACATAAATATGATCATATGCCTGGCACAGAATTGGGAAGTGTTTTGTTCCACTGTACATAGAGTCGTTATGAGTTCGACTCGACTCGATAGCACCTAACAATAAACATAGAAGAATCAAAAGTGTAGCATCAACTCAGACAACAGCAAAAAAACTTGCCCTCTTTTAACCTTTAACTGGTATCTTGGGGTCAAAACAGACATCCAGGAGGGTGTTAGACACGGACACGATAGCACTTACATAAGTACAAGTAAAAGTGTCACTGGGTCCTATGTGACCTTAGAAGCAGGATACCAGTTAAGAGTTAAGATTGTATCGGTTATCAGAAGTCTGATCTATAGTAAGACCAATCCTAGAATACTGCATTCTGCCCTAAACAAATAAGAGAGAGATGGACAATAGGAATGTGGTCAGAGAAAAACATGATAAAGACTTTGAAGCCATGCTACATATTAAAGGGTTAAAGGAACTGGGGAGGTTAAAGTAGTGAGAAAAATGTGGAAAAAATGTGATCATTGGGCTCAATATGTTAACAGCTATAACTTAAAAGGGAATTAGATTGTATATGGTGCTGGGACAAAACTCAAATCAGAGATAGAGATTTCTGCACACAATACAGAATAATGGTCTAATGGTTTTGTCCAAATGTAAAATAGACTGCCTCCAAAATGTAAGGAAGTAATGAATTCCTCTTCAATGAGAGATAAAATGGATGGTTTGACTTGGAAGATTTAGGAGCTCTTTCAATTCTAGTAAAGAGTCATTTCATTTCATTAAATCCCCCTAGCTAAGAAGCAGAATGCATCCTGCTGAACTCAGTTCCCTCCTACCTTGGATAACCTTGGATAAAGGTAATGTTTCCATAGTACCTTTACTAAACCTCAAACAGGTAGTACTGCCTAAAATCATTTATCAATTACTCTTCCTAAAGCATGCCCAATTTTACAAAAGGGATGATCCCCAGATTATAATTCATGACAATTCACTAACTCACCTTGAGTGAGTCTATAGGTAACACCCCTAATATTATATTGTGATGCTCTCTCTAGAGATTTTTGGAAAATCCACTGAATATGTTCAGGATCATCCCCATCTAATGGAACCCCATCTGTTGGAGAAAAAGAGAAAGAAGACAGACATATGTAATCACAAAGCAATTTCTTAAATGAAATTATCCAAAAAATAATATACAAAAATACATTTTATATAATTCTCGATTATTAAATTAGGTTTATTACCTCCAAAAGGCTGTTCTTTAGGCCACTGCAACATCCGTACATACTCAATACAATGTTCTGGTAGCCTGGGCATAGACGCAATAGTGCACATGGGGAAATTAACCTAAAACCAGAGTTTGTCTTTAGTGAATTTTAAAATGTAACATCTTGTTAGAATTTAGTGTATAATAGTTTCTTATAATTTATCTTTGGTCTCTACTAACAAAATCAAAACACTGCAAACCATTAATAATGCTTCTAAAACTAACAGGGGGCATCTGAATCACTTTAGGTTGATCTGCATATAAAAATAGGTTTGTCCTACAAAAAAAAAAGAGTTTTTTGTTTGCTTTTATTTTGTTTTTTTGTTGTGCTAGGGATTGAACCCAGGGCCTCATGCATACTAAGCACATATTCTACCACTGGCTTGCACCCTCCACCTATAGCATAATTTAAAATATATGTTTACCCCTAATTATAAATCCTAAATAGTGACTAAATATAATAATTCAATTGTAATTTCAACCCAAGATACTATGAAAGAAATGCAGGTACTTTTTTGGTTACCTGTGGTGGATAAAGTTCCAGTGTACATTCAATACAAGCAGTCATTCCAGGCAAAATCACCCGAGCATTTCCTTTAAAGCCTTCTGTCCCCCCATCTATTAAAGGGACAATGGAGCTTGGATCTAATACACCATCTTCATAATTTAGAAGAGATATCTAAGAAAATGTTTTGAAGGGTTTAAAAGGAAAAGGGGATAAGAATTGGAAAAAAGCAGCATGCTTCCAATTAACTCTATAAGTTGATTGAGCTACTGAGTACTAACAGACCAAATCAAGGAATTATAATATTAATGATATGTGTCACATGAAAACCAGTCACTGTCAATAAACAATGAAGTAAACCTACTCAATTTAAAATTAAATAAATTCTGACTTTTTCCCAAAAAATACAATATACAGTTCTGATTTTGGTATTTCAAGAGCAGCAGCAAGAACTTCAGAGAATTGTAACACTAAAGTCTTTACCAGCATTCCATTTATCCATCTTCTGGCTATTATAGAGTCCAGTCCACATACAATAATATGAAATTCTACAAGAGAAAAAAAATTCCAAGTTTAGGGTTTTTTGTTTATTTTTTGAGACACAGTTGTATTATATAGCCCAGACTACCCTGAAACTCTCGATCTTCCTGCCTCAGCCTCCTGAATGCTGGAATTAGAGGCATGTACCAACACATCTGGCTTAGTAGTTTGTTGTTTTTTTTTTCCCAGTAGTTGGGAATTGAACCCAGGGCCTCATGCATACTTTGTAATGGCTCTACAACTGGGCTGTACAACATCCTCCAATGATTTCTTATTGAGACAGGCTCTTGATAAGTTATGCAGGCTGTCTCTGCCCTTGAACTTGCAATCCTCCTGCCTCTGCCTCCTGAATCACTGGGATTACAGGGTCATCAACTGTAGCAAATGTACCACTATGGTGTGGGAGTTGACAGTGAGGAAGGTTAATTGTGGGAAAGGAGAGGGAGCAAGATGTCTCTACTTTCAATTCAGTTTTGCTATGAACCTAAAACTTCTCTTAAAAAATGAAGTTTAATTTAAATAAAGGAAGTTACACAAAATTCATATTTTCTATGAAACAAATAAAAAGTGCATTTTATAATAGTATCCTTCCCCCTTCAAAGCTCCTAATCCTTGGGTACTCCTTATTCAAGTAAACATAGAAAACTGCAGCCAGTGGTGTCAATGAAGAATTAAAGCTATGTCATTTTAGTCCACAAGCTTACTGAAAAGCCAACACTGAGAGGAAATCAACTGAAGTAATGCTTTCAAATAACCAGCAACTAAAAAAATTGTAGGAATTTATTGAGAATTTAATTTTAAGTGAACAACTTACGTCGATAGAAAGTATCATTAAAGTCTTGAATCTTGTTGAAATGTCTGAATACCAGTAAAGGAACTTCAACTAAGTTTTTGATTTCTAAAATGAAGTTATCAATGCCATAAAGAATAAAGAATAAATGTATATTAGAACAAGAAGTAATCAATGCTCAAAGCAGTGGAATTTACCAATTTGACAAAATGAATACAAACCTACTTTCTGACAAAAATTCTTTTCTACCATTCCTCCTCTATGTAGTTTCTCCTCATCCCTGAGCCCCCATATCATCAAATCTATGTCCTTGTTCAGAGGTCTATTTTCTATAATGCTTTAATTCTTATATAAGAATATGTGCGTTGAACAAAACAGAATGTGTCCTCAAATATCAGTACCAGGAAAATATGCAAGAAGCTTAGGTTAGTGCAGGTGACAAGCACATTATAGGTCCTGTTTAGGTTTGTGATTTTAGAAATATACAGAAAATTTCAATAGGTCTTCAGTTGCTATTATTGATGGTCCTTTTTTTTTTTTTTTTTTTTTTTTGGAGGGGCTGATAAATTTTCCTACCTCTCTCATTAAACTCAGTTTTCAAGTCTCTTTTTTCACCCTGTCAGACTCTTATCAGTCTTCCTGTGCTTGGAGGTTGCAAAGAGAACTCATTCAAAACTGGTTGCAGGAGTGAATCAATAACAGCCCTTTACATGTGGGCAAAAAAATGCGTTTAAAGCAACACAGAAAAAAAGGACAATACATAATATGCTTAGTCAAGATTTTAAATTTTTGCCTACAAATAAAGCTATGAAAAATAAATTCAATTCTAACCCACACCCATTCAGACCTCTATTCCCTTTGAACGAGACAAGCAAGAACCTAAGCCGCAGCTACAAGGAAAGAAAAAAGAAGAGAAATGAAAAGAAGAGAAAATAAAAAAGAAAAAAGAAAAGGAAAGGAAAGGAAAAGAGCACTGGAGGGATGGCAATAGGGGAACCAGAAACCCAAGAAATCTCATCACCTGGACTTCTATAAAATATTAGTTTTCACAGACAAAATTATGGCATTAGCTGGAAAATGGAAGTATAGATCATCATTTTAAACAAATTAAGCCAGACACAGAAAGATAAACATGGCATATTTTCCCTTACATATGGATATCAGACTTTTAATATATATTCATTATTAAAACATACCAATCATAAAAGCAGACAGGATTTAAGTAAGGAAAGATAATGAACTAAACAAAAAGGGGGGGGGGTGACAAGAAGAAAAGGTAATAGGAGAAAAAAATATCCTGTATGTTGCTTTTACGGCAAAACCGGGATGTACATATATATAGATAGATAGATAGATATACTCACAAAAAAGACATGTAAGTAGAAAGAAGACCATTTGTAGGGAGGGAGGAGATGGGGAAGAGGGTCATGAGAGAGTAAGGAGGAAGTTCACATGAGCAAGTACAATGAAATTCACATATGGAAATGTCACAATGAGACCCATTAAGTTGTACTTTAAAAATTACTAATAAAAAAGCCAGGCGTGGTGGCGCACGCCTGTAATCCCAGCGGCTTGGGAGGCAGGAGGGGGATTGCAAGTTCAAGACCAGAGGCAGTGTGCATAACTCAGTGAGACCCTGTCTCAAAAATGGGCTTGGAGTGCAGCTCAGTAGTCCAGCACTTGCAAAGCATGCAAGCGCGAGGCCCTGGGTTCAATCCCCAGTACCAAAAAAAAAAAAAAAAAAAAAAAAAGACCTTAATAAAAAATGTTTTAAAAAATAATAGTTTTCCTGATCTAAAGGAGGACACAATATAACTACCTCCCCCACCATTTTTCCTTTTTCTCCGCAGAAGCTTTTATTTCCACTTTTAAACTTTCTACTTTGAAATATAGATCCACAGGAAGTCACAAAGGTAGTATAGAAAGGGTGAGGTAACTTTCATGGTTACCTCTTCACCAGTACAAGATCAAAACTATGAAAATGACATTGATATAATGTGTGTACAGTTCTAACATTTATATACATGTGTGTATTTGTATATACCACCACCCCAACAAAGATACACAACTACTCTATCACTATAAAGATTTCCCTTGATACCTCTTTATAGTATACCAATCCTTAACTCTCAATGCCTATTCCCTGGTAATCACTAATCTTTTCTCTGTAATGGGGCTGGAGTTTAGCTGAGTTGGTAAAGTGCTGCTCTGCACTCTCTGAGGCCCTGGGTCCGATCTCCAGCATGACAAAAATGGGAGGACCATGTGGCAGCTGGCTCCCAAAACAATCCCAAAACAACCAGCCATTGAAAACCCTATGAAGCGTGGTGAGGTGGTGCTCGCCTGTAATCCCAGTGGCTTGGGAGACAGTGGCAAGAGGATCACAGGTTCAAGACCAGAGGAAGTCTTTGTAATTTAGTGAGACCCTGTCTCAAAAAAGTAAAAAAATGGGCTGGAGGTGGTAGCTCAGTGGGCCAGCACTTACAAAGCATGTAAGCGCAAGGCCCTGGGTTCAACCCCCAGGACTGCAGGGAAAAAAAAAAAGAAAGAAAGAAAAAAGAAAAGAAAAGAAAAGAAAAGAAAAGAAAAGAAAAGCCTATGAAAAGCAGAGAACCACTGACATAGATGCGGGCATGGCACAGTGTTGGGTAGTGTTTTGTTCTGTTGTAGACAGGGTAACTATAAGCTGGACCTGTCTTGATGGCACCCAACATCTCTATAACTGTCTGTGTCACTTCAAGAATGTTATATTGATGAAATCTTATAGCATAGGACCTTTTGAGACTGGCATTTTTCATTCAGCGTAATGCCCTTGAGATCTATCCTACTTGTTTAATGTCTCATGAGTCATCCCATTTTACTACTCAGTAGTATCCCATGACATGGGTGTACTGCAGTTTAATAATTTGCCTATGGAGGGAAGTTTGGCTATTTCCAGTTTTGGGTTATACCAATGAAGCTGCTACGGTGGCAGGGGGTGGGGGGGGTTGGGAGAGTTTTGGCTTCTGGCTTTTTGAGACAGGGTCTCCCTGTATAGCCTAGGCTGGTTTGGAACTCACTATGCATACCAGGTTATCCATAAATTCTCATCAATCCTCCTGCCTCAGCCTCCCAGTGGTGGGATTACAAGTATGCACTGCCACATCTGATTGATACAGGGGTTTTTATTCAGACACAAATGTTCATATCTCTAGGACAAATATCCCAAAGTGAAAAACCTAGGTGATATTGAAGTTTATACTTATATTTTTTGCGTGTGTGTGGTATTGGGGATCAAACCTATGGCCTCATGCACGCTTTGCAAGCACTACCACTGAGCAGCATGTCCAGCCATTTTTTACTATTTATTTATTTATTTATTTATTTATTTGTGCAAATAGGATCTTGCAAGGTTATGCAGATTGCCTCTGTCTCAAACTTGCGATCTTCCTGCCTCCACCTACAGAGTTGCTGAGATTACAGGGGTGCACCACCCACTCCTTGGCTATATGTTTAAAATTTTAAGAAATGGCTAAATTATTTTCCAGATGCCTATATAATTTTACATTTCTATCAGCAATGACTGATCTAGTTTTTCCATTATTTTTGCCAGCCTCATGTACTGTCACTGTTGTTAAGTCAGTCTAATAGATGTCTGCAGCTGTAGCACCCGATCCTCTCTGATCTCAGAAGCTAAGCAGGGTCAGCCTGTTTAGTCCTTGGAAGGGAGACTGCCTGGGAATACCAAGTGCTACAGGTTAGGGAGAAAGACCTAGCAACCCACTCCTGAAACAATCTGCCACTGAAAACCCCTGTGAATAGCAGAGAAGTACTGACAAGAGTGCTGGGCATGGCACAGTGTCAGAGAATGTTTCCTTCTGTAGTACATACGGTCACTACGAGTTGGACCGGACTCAATGGCACCTATCAGCAACAATAGGTATCCAGCATCTCACTATAGTCTGAATTTGATGCTGAATATCTTTTCAGGAGCTTTTTACCACCTCTTTAGTGGACTAGCCTGCAGCAGTAGCCCTGTGGCATCCGATCCCGTCAGATCTCGGAAGCTAAGCAGGGTCGGGCCTGGTTAGTACCTGGATGGGAGACCGCCTGGGAACACCGGAAGCTATAGGCTTGGGAGAAGGACCTGGCAACCCTCTCCCAAAAATCAATCTGCCATTGAAAACCCTATGAACAGCAGAGAAGCACTGACAATGGTGTTTCCCCTGTTGTACAGAGGGTCGCTATGAGTTGGATACCGACTCGACGGCACCTAACAACAACAAACAAAATTAGTGGACTATCCCTTCATAGCTTTGTCCATTTTTTAATTGGGTTTTTTAATACTAATTTTAGGTTCTCTATGCATGGATTTAACTAACTTCAGATCAAACTAATAGAGAAAAGGAATCTGAATCTATAGTGAACCTGTACAGACTTTTTCTTATTTCCTAAATAATACCACATAACTATTTTCATAGCATTACATGGTATTGAGACTGACTCAAAAATAAAATTTGAAAATTGGGCTGGGGGGTGCAGTCCAGTGGTAGAACACATGCAAAGTATGTGCAAGGCCCTGGGTTCAACCCACAAGCATTGGAGGAGGATGGGGGGAGATGGGTAAGAAATGACTTGACTCAGTATCTAAATAGGAGACTATTTAAGGAAAAACGTTGTCATAATGCTCTGTAAAAATATATATATATACTTGTTGTAAAGTATACTTCTGATATACTTTCCCTTTGCCTAATAATACATTGTCTACTCTTTCTGCTACTAGAAGGAGATACAGAGACTAACTAGATCCATCCAGGCGCCAAGGCGCACTCCTGTAATCCCAGCAACTTGGGGCTGAGGCAGAAGGATCATGAGTTCAAGGCCAGAGATGGCCTGCACAAGTAAGCAAGACCCTGTTAAGGCTAGGGTTAAGGCTCAGTGGTAGAGCACTTGGCTACCATGCGTGAGGCCTTGGGTTCAACCCCCAATACCATACACACACACACAAAGACTTAGCTGGATCCAGAGTAGTAACTTAATAGTCTAGTAGAGGACATGTGCAGTTAATACTGAAACTAGAGGGCAGTGATGTAAAACAGAAGTAGATGATGACATAGGTATAAAAATTAAAAACCAGGGTAAAAAAATTTACATCATCATTAATACAAGATTGGAATATAAACTAAAATGTTACGAGCCGCTATTTTAGAAGTTTACCACTGCTAATGGTTTCCCCTTCTGGTTTGTATTTTCTGTTAAATATTTCTTTTATAATAAGGGGGGAAAAACCCAAAATCTTTAAAGAAGTAATTTTTCTGTCAAAAGGATACGGAACTACATTGCAATTAGGAACTCTGTCATTTAGAAATTCCGCAGCAACTTCAGCCTTAGGTCTTCCAACATCTTTAGGCCTACAGGAAAAATTGTACTTAAATTATCATTCATAATATAAGCCTAGATGATCTATATTATTTACTTCTAAACATAAAAATGAACCCAGTGTTTATTTGTAGCATATTTAGAAAAAACATTTTACCTAAGTATTTTTATATCAGTAATAACTGGAGATGAATAATTAGTTATTACACAATAAATGTCAACCTTTTCTGAATGCCCAAATTAACAGAAGCCTAATTACGTATTTCTAAAGTGGAAACATGAAGTTTTTTTTTTCCTAGGTAAAGTATAATGGCATGTTTTCTGGCCACTTTCTATCATGACATTTCCCAATGTAAAATTATCCCAGACTCAGAGCCTTCCAAGTATCCAGCCTAAACCCCAGAATCTCAATGTGTTAATTATTATGCAGGCCTTGGCTGAAATATACACAATGAGATTCATTCTAGGGATGCAAGAATTTTAGTTATCTTACTGTGTGTGCTGATTAAGTAGTAAATTCTTGGTCCCTTAAACCATGTTTTATTTTGGTTTTTTTTTTTTTTTTTTTTTTGTGGGAGACAACATGTTGCTGTGTTGCCCAGGCTGACTCAGTCTTGATCTTCTTGCCTCAGTCTCCTTAATGATGGGATTATAGGCATGCACCATCACACCGGCTTCTTCAAATGGTTTTTTCTCCTTTTTTTTCCCTGCAGTACTTAGGGGTTGAACCCACCCCTCGCACAAACTTTGCAAGTGCTCTTCCACTAGGTTGCACCTGCAGCCCATTTTTAATTTTTTTATTTGGAGTCAGTGTCTCGCTATGTTACTCAGGCTGCCTCTGGTCTCAAACTCATGATCCTCCTGCCTCAGCCTCCCGAGTCACTGGGATTACAGGCATGTGCCACTGCACCCAGCTTCAACCATGTTCTTTAAGAAGGAATAATTTCAAAGGCATTACTTAAAACTGTAAATGTTACAAACATTTTCAAAAAGTTAAAAATATAAAGCCTGGAAAAGTCATTCCTCAATAATAATGATATAAATTGGAAAGGACACAAATTGTCTCTTCGAATCACACAAACTATATTTTCTTTCTTAATACTTCCTCATTCTTCTCGCAGAAATAATGCACTCCTTTATGTACATACAGTAAGTACCTCTTTATTATTTTCATAATTTTTTATTATATACATGCCTATCATATCCATTAGACTATTAAATCCTGGGAGAAAGTGATCATATTCTTACTTTGTATTCCATCACATCTACCACAGAGTGTACTTTAAAAACAAAATAATAAACCAAATGTACTTAGTAGAAATTATGTTTTATTTAAAATTGGAATTTCAAAGAAAAACACTTTTAACAGGTTACTTTTTATCTTCTATAATGAAGCAGTATTTTTTAAATTCAATTTTGGTACGAATTTTATTCTCACTTGTCCTTGCTTGCATAGGAAAAAGTTAGAGATCCTGATTTGAGTATGGTGTCCAGCTGCTCTGCACATGGGATACTCTTTATGTATGTGAAGAGGAAACGGCAAACTTCCAAGATTCTTCTGAATGTATTTTATGTGCTTTCACAGTATATTTCAAACAATAGAACTAAGACATCGTTTCTGTGGAGACTGTTTGCATCTAAGAAAAATAAGCCTTTTGCCAGGCATGGCAGCGCATGCCTATAAACCCAGCTACTCAAGAGATGGAAGCAGGAGGATCACGAGTTCAACCCCAGAGGCAGCCTGTATGACTCAGCAAGACAGTTTTAAGATTAAAAATAAAAAGGGGCTGGGAGTGCGCTTAGGGGTACAGCATTTGCAAAGGATGTGTGAGGCCCTGGGTTCAACCCCCCAATACCACATAAGTAAATAGCCATTTGCACACATCATCCTTCCTACCTATCATGCCTATATTACTTAACTTTGAAAGTTAGTTATCCACCCTGAGGATTACTCTGAGATTCAATAACATACTACATATACTGAGTCTGTAGCCATAGCACTGTGGCATCCAATCCTGCCTGGTCTCAGAAGTTAAGCAGTGTTGGTCGGGTTAGTCCTTAGATGGGAGACCACCTGGGAATACCAGGTGCTGCAGTCTAGGGCAAAAGACGTGGCAACCCATTCCCAAACAATCGCTATTGAAAACCCTATGAACAGCAGAGAAGCAATGACAATAGTGCCAGGCAAGGCACAGTAGCAAGGAATGTTTCATTCTGTTGTACATAGTGTCTCTAAGAGTCAGACCTGACAAGATGGCACCTAACAACAATATATACTGAGATTAGAAAGTGCTTAGTACACCACAAACACTCAATAAATTTTAACTATCATTATTATCTTCACCAATTTTAACCACATATTAAAAGGCATCATCTGTTTTCAATAATCAGTCACTTCAGTGGTCTTTTTCAGAGCATTAATTACACTAAAAACTTGACAGACTGGAAAGGGTCCACACAATAAAATATACATTTGCTTATAAAACCAGTTTCACTTGAACACCCAAAATTTTCTTTCAAAATTTTACCTAAAATTGAGTGGAAATTTTTTTTAAAGGTAAAATAAAATTAGTGTTATATTTTTAGTAGTTATTCAACTGCAAGGTACTCAAGCTCAAATGTTTTATCAGTTAAAAAAAAAACTAAGATATTAAAACTTACCTAAATAAAAACTGCCTATTTAGATTGGAAACATCTATAGTGTCCATATCTATAACATGAATCTGCCTAAAACCAGATAATGCCTGTGGAAATAAAAATAATCCAATTAAGTGAAAGTTTGTTCATAGTTTTTGAAAACTTAAGATTTGTTTTCAATGTAGTCCTAAATCCACAAATTTTCAGTAACAAATTGTGCGTAATTATATACCATGGCTAAAAACAATCTTACAAAGTATATAAAACTCAGGATTCTTGTAAAGTTCAGAAATGTGTAATCATTTAGTTTTGAATAATCTAAAACCAACAGAGAACAACTCAAAATTTCTACGATTCTGTACCTGCTGCTCCCTTTGACCAGAATGCTTTTTCTCCAAATACCTTATAGCATATTGCTCACCTCCTTATTCAAACAGCAACTTTTTGTAAATCCTTTCTCTTACCACCAGGCTACCTATCTTTTAACCTTCCTTTCTTCATTGCATTTATTATCATCTGACTTACTATATATCTTTTTCCTTTAATTAAAATGTGCATTACACAAACACAAACATCTGCCTCTATTGTCCAATTTTATATCTTTAGCATCTAAAATGGCGCTTGGCAAATGGGGAAGCAGGCTGAGTAAGTATGTGACCAATCAGTGATAGTGCTGTCACATTATTTTTTTTAGAATGAGACTTTAGGGGGCTTAAAGTCACTAAAAAAAAAAAAAAAAAAAAGAACGTATGCATCTCTTCTGTGCATATATCTAAAACAAGCAAAGTAACAAGCAATACAACTGAAAGCCCAACATTTATTGTGTATGCTAGAAGAAGTGATTACACTATAGTAAATAAATAACAGGGTCACTCCTTAAAGTTGCTTGATGGCTAATTTTCAGATCTAATCTTTAATTACTTTACATTTAAAATTAGTACATATCACATTAGCAAATAATGGTTTCAAAACAGAAAAAGTTAAGCTTTAGAGGACTTGTACATACATAATGTATAACAAAAAATCATTGTCTAAGCTCCATAAACCCTTCCCTTCTAGAAGTCTTTCATTTTCACACTGCTAGAGTAAATCTACTGATAAGGTACTATCACTTTATATATATATATATATATCCTTTTTTTTTTTTTTTTTTTTTTTTTTTTTTTTTTTTTTTTTTTTTTTTTTTTTTTTTTTTTTTTTTTTTTTTTTTTTTTTTTTTTTTGGCTATAGAGTCTCATGGTCCTGGAACTTGCCTGGTAAACCAGAGTGGTATCAAACTCACATTGATCCTCCTGCCTCAGCCTCTGGAAATGGTGGGATAATAGGAGTGCACTACCATTCCCAGCTAAGGGACTGTTATTTTATACACTATAGGGTATATTGTAGGGCTGGGATATAGCTCAGTTGGTAGAGTGCTGCGTTGCAGTCTCTGAGGTCCCGAGTTCAATTCCCAGCACCGCAAAAATGGGAGAAGGACCTGGCAATCCACTCCCAAGGCAATCCCAAAACAGTCAGCCATTGAAAACCCTATGAGGGTCATTATGAGTCGGATACCGACTCGATGGCACCTAACTAACCTATAGGGTATATTGTAGATGTTACTATTTTTTATTTTTTTATTTTTGGCTATATTGGGATTTGAACCCAGGGCCTCTCACATGCTAGACAAGCGCTCCACCACAGAGCTGCACCCCTAGCCCCCACTGTCACAGCCACCCAACTCACTGGTATTCCAGAGGCATGCACCACAGCACCCAACCATACTGCTATCTAGTTTGTGTGAGCCTTGTCTCTCCAATAAAATTTCAAATTCACCACAGAGACTGTGGTGACCTAAAATTCCCACAGAACCCAGCATAACACTAAGTATAGTGAAATATATTTAAGTTTTTGCAACTTCACTAGGAGTAACACTATTATTTCCTAGCAATACTAATGTGGCTGTGCTTATATTTAACTACAACTGTCCTAGTCAACTATTTAGTTACTCCATCTGACTGTGGCCTGTTTCATCTGCAAAAGAGCATTTCCACTTTTCTACACAGCAGTGACATCCATGGCATACAACAACTCTAAATCAATTTTCTCCCTACTCATTTTTGTTAAATAAACTGATAAAGACTACGAAAAGCTCCTAGGTGATTATAAGAAGTCAATGAAACACAGTAAATATATCACAATTATGGATTTCCAACAAGTATAGGCAAATAGTTTCACTAAAGGATTGGCTGTCCCAAATCTTATGGGTCTACCACCATATGGTCATCAAAAACTATCATCATATATCATGTAATCCAAATGCTTCAATGAAAAAGAACACTGGACTAAGAATTAATGACCTGGACTAGATTTCAGGCACATCATTGTAACCTAGAAATTTTGGGGAAAGTCCTTGATTTAGTTCTCTGAATCTCAATGTTTGCCTGTATATAAAATGATATAGTGTCCTACCCACCTGGCCAGGTTATTTGGAGAAGCAAAAGAAATAAATTATTCTCAATTACACATTAAAATATAAACTACCTGTTCTATTATTTACTTCAAAGAAATAAAGTTAATACTTTGCAAGAGGAAGTAGCAAAATATGTTTGGTAAAGAAGAAAATGGGAAAAGTCCTATCAATGACTGTATAGTTAAGAACTTTAGAGTTTAAAAAATTCCAAAGTTATGTCATTTTTATTACTGTCTAGAATTTGATTGCTAAACTTACCTCACAAAAGCTCAAAAGAAAAAGTTAACAATCACATAAAGATATTCTAGTATGGCAACTAAGCAAAAAGATTTACTTATCACAAAAGAGAATATTTTATGCATATATGTATTACCAGATTTTTCAGGAGCTCACATCCTAAGCCGCCAGCTCCAATGACTAGAACTTTACATGTATCTAACAAAAACTGGAGAGACTGTAAAGAATGGAAAAGCATATTAAAATCTAGGTGATTAAGTAAATACTATTAATAAAGCAAAAAAAAACATAAGATAGTTTCTGATGTAGCCATGAAAAATACAATTAAGGATTATTAGGAGCACATTTTGCATGTGATCAATTATTTCAAATTTATGAATTAGATGGAAACAGAAATTCTAAAATCCTAATGATTTCTTTCAAAGAGTGTCAATTTTAATGTTTTTAAATTGACTTTTATTGTCTGAAATTAAAAGGATTCTAACAAGAAAAACTGTCCTTAGTTATTTCTTTTTTTCAAGTGTTGTTCTACCATTTCACATGTGATATACCAACCTCACAATAGTAGCCTCTATTTTCCTTCTCTCATTCGTTTTCTTTTTTTTTTTCTTTTTCTGTTTTTTTTTTTTCTTTTTTTTCCCCTAGTATTGAGCGGTAGAACCCAAGATCTTGTGAATGCCAGGCAAGTGTTCTATCACTGAGCTGAGCCCCTTGCCCCTTTTTCATTTTTTATTTTGAGACAGGGTCTTGCTAAATTGCACAGGCTCCCTTTGGCCTCAAACTCTCAATCCTTCTTTCTTAGCCTACTAAATTACTGGTGTGTGCAATGGCACCTGACTCTTATGCCATTCTTTGTGCTTTCTTTTCTTTAATTTTTGAAAAGTTTGGGAAAGAATCAAATTCAGTTACTTAACTGACATCCTAAAAAACAGAAAAGTTTAAAAACCCTAACAGAGGATCACGCATCGTATAAGATGTTCAAAAGTCTGAAAATATATGAAGAGCAATAGCTGCTTTTAAACACAGCAAATGAAACTTAGAAAACATGAGATGACAAGAAGAAAAAACAGATGAAACTCTTAGAAAATTCCGTATCAGTAGAAGCACAATTTGGATCAATGATTTAACAGAACTGATAATATGAAATCATGCAAAGAAAATTCAAAAACACAAGAATATGATGTATTAGCTAAATATTGGTAAAATTAACATGGTCAATCCTGTCCAACATTAAAAGAGGAAAGTTATTCAGATGAACTACAGTGCCAAACTCAAGAATTTGCCAGTTAGTTTTCAGGAGTAGCACAATATTTCTAGTTTAAAGTACCTCTTCATGAACACAAAAGGATATAGACTTACTATACAGAATACTTTTCTCCTACCTTATAATAAAAAACAAGTTGCATCTAATTGAACATTTGTTGTCAGATAGTCCAAAACTCTATGTCGCTATTATACAGCACACACATTTTTAACATGCAATTAATTACTACTAAGTAAAGATGCTTATTCTAATTAAATGTCAAAATTTAAACAAGAATACCTACATTCCTATCAAAAGTAATTTCTCATAGCAGGGCTACAAAAAAGGAACATGTCTAAGAAATCATTTTAAACTGGAATTTTAAGCATAACAGAATTTCAAATGAAGGAATAAGTTATTTTTCTCTTGAAAAATCTCAACTTACATGAAATAATGTGAAAGTGACTCAAATATTAGTCATTCAAATAAAATCCGCTTTCAATATTAAATTTAATACTTCAAGATAACTTAGTTTCACAAAACAATTTTATTAGTATTTGCATTATAAAATGAAAAAGGAAGCATTTTATTATTTTTGAAACGTAAAACTATTAGAGGAGTTATTTAAAAATAAACGTTTCTCACTTCAGTGCTTGGTTCGAAATCAGGGTGTGTGAAGGGTCCAGATCGCTCGAGGAACTTCTTTACATGGTTCCAGCGACCTTCCCAGTCTCCAGTGTCCCCACACCCACCATCAACAGCCATTCTGCACAGAACACAGTAAATTCAGCTGCAAAGATCAGTATGAAACAGCCACACCTACAACTATTAGGTTTCCCCAAAGGAAAAGTTAACCACACCAGACCTGCTCAAATAAAAAGGGAAATTGAACTGTGATTATGTTTATACTTTCCAATTTTTTTCTCATCTATTTTAGGGTAGCTTAAAATTAAAAACTGTGTTTGTTTCTATTTTTATTTCATCCTCCCGATGAAATAAATCAATCTATGTGCTTCTAGGTTCCTAAAGCAGCCAAAGATCAAACTTGCAATATTGATTTATCATTAAGAAATGGACTTCTCTACATGTGGTATTTACAAAAGATCACTGCAAATTCTATCTTTTGTTCCTTCAACCCACTTTTGATCAGAAAATAACCAATACATAGGGAAGAGGGAAGCCACACTTTCAGAAGTGATTCTTCAAATCTACTTCTGTCTCCTTCCAAGTTTTAACGATGTGATTTAAGGATTATCTTTGATAAGAGTAACTTTCACACATTTTTCTCAGAAACAGAGGTCTCAATTTTCAAAAAAGAACCTTTTAATACTGTGGGGTGGTTTTGTGGTCACTAAACACACAAAAAAAGTTCTGGGTTACAGTTATGCCATAGGCATTACCATCAAATCACCTTTCAGAACACACAACTATACAATGTAGGACTCCTCTAACAAAACACATGTGCCTTCTAATCAGTGCAAGATTCGTGTTTGGTTGTGACTTTTTAATTTCCTAATTTTCTATAAACCCACAATTTCTACTTTCAAATGTATTACTGATATCCAGTTTCTGCAAAAGGGACCAGTAAGTATTGCTTAGCAATAAATACCATGTAGAGTTGGGTTTAATTCCATAAGGAGTTGCATGGTAACCTTGAGCCCATTACTTAATCGCCATTAACCTCATCTGTGAGTTGTTTGTAGCTACTTCTAAGGGTCAGGAGGATAAAGAGATAATCACACAGAGGACTTAGGACAGTTTTTAGCATACACTAAGCATTCAAACTTTAACTGTCATTTTATGTAAAAATGGTAGAGAATTAAAAGGTAGGAAGGAATATGAAATTAAGCTTGTTACTCTAGTTGTCTTGCAGTTGAAATTCCACTATGTGAGCATTACCTAAAAACCAAAACACTACTGGGAACTGGCACAGAAATTAAGAACGCACCACACCCACCGAAAGAGTATTTTTTTCCTTTCCCACGTAGGGAGGGGAGTAAATTATGTATTGGCCAAGTGAGAAAACACTGTTTTAAATCTGTGGGACTGACAAAACTAACCATCTGATAAAATACAGGTTGTGTAGTGAATGGAGAAATAAGCTCGTGGGGGTCAACAACTCCTCTAAAAACCAAATTATTGTGCAAAAGTGACTTAAGTGCTTAGTACAATACCTGATGTACACAGTGCTCATAAAAAGTTTGCAATTAGTACTACTGTCTCAGTGTTTATGAAAGGCCAAAAACCGGCCTTGTGTCCAGTTCGTGTTTAAACTAGATTCATCTGTCACAAGGTCACGTCTCTGACAACTTGGATTGGAGGAAGAGGGGGGCACAGGGTGGCCCTTGCAGGACCTAGGGCTCCCAGATCCCGGCGCCCGCCGGGAGCTGAGCCCAGGAGCGGCCGGCCGGGCCCCCAGGGCTGCGGGACGGGGTCAGGGGATGAGGCCACGCGGCCTGCGCTCCGGGTGCCCCCCTCCCAGCCCCCCGGGCCCGCTGCGGCTGGTCCCCTAGGCCTGGGGTTGTGGGGAGGCGGGGGTCCCCGGAGAGGACCCCGGCCTCCCGGCAGCACTAACTTCTCAGCCAGCAGCTCCTCTACTCTCCTTCTTTTCTTCTCCCTAAAAGAAAGAGAGAATAAAAGAAGGGTCAGCATCACGCTATACACTGGGCGCCGCGAGGGTGTGGGGGGCGAGGGGACGGGGCGGGGGGTGTGGGGACCCCAGGTGGTGGCGGCGACCGCCCACCGCCGCGCTCTCTCACAACCCAGCCCAGCCCGGCGCGCCAGCACAGTCCTGGTACTTACGGTTCCTCTCCATCCGCCATATTGTTCTCCGCCTCTTCCCAGGTGCCCCCGCGGCGGGCGGAGCCTGCTGGAGGGGCGTGGACTGCGGGAGGGGCGGAGCCGGTAGCTAAGGGTCCCGCGGGCTTTAAGGCACGTCACTGAAATTACGATCTTGATTAACTATACCTAATTAAATTATGTTACAGGTCTATAATGTTGTGCTGCATGAACGTAGATATATTATGTGTTTTTACAACTATATGCTAATAAATAATTACATAAAATGTTGGTATCGTCTATGTAAAAACTTCTAAAAGAACCACCCTAATATGCCAGGGGGCTGGGATTTAGATCAATTGGTAGAGTGCCATTAGCAGTCTCTGAGGTCCCGCGTTCGATTCCCATCACCGCAAAATGAGAGATGGACATGGCAATCCACTCCCGAGCCAATGCCAAAACAATCAGCTATTGAAAACACATGGAGGGTAGCTATGAGTCGGATATGACTCAACAGCACCTAACAACAATATGCCAGAGCTTTCCTGAAGACAAAATGTTGAGGGAGATTTCTGCTTTCTACTTCTTGGGAGACTTTCAAAATCTTTGAGTTTATAGGTAAACACTTTGAAACAGTTAATAGAGGTAGTGAAAATCGATATTAATATTTTAGTGTCGCATCATCCTGTCAGAAAACTATTCTGGGATAAATGTATATATTGAAATAGATGAAAAGTATAAAGAAAAGAAGCACAAAAATTAAAAAAAATAATTTAGTGCACCCACAACCCTAAAGATGATAATTAACGGTGATAAAATTTTCAAGTGTTTGCTAGAGTCATATAGTGTATATATGAGTATAGATAGCTGGATAGAGAAAAATAAGTCTGTTCATATGTTTCAAATATGTATGTATATGTATGAATGTATGTGTATACGCACACACACACACAAGCACATCTTTCTTGGAGTAGGAAAAGAATGAGATTTGGATTAAGAACGAACTAAATTTAAATCCTTACTCCCCAGGTATTAAGTATAAGACTTGGGGTACATCTGTTTCTTCATTTGTAAAGTGAGGATAATAGTTAATAGTATTTCCTTCTAAGACTGAGAATTAAATGAAATCCACGATGGTTCTCAAAAAGAGTCCCTGACCAGCATTCCTTGGAAATATATTACAAATACAAACTTTCAGGCTTGCTCCAGCCTCTTATAAAACCTAGGATAGTTTTGTAGAAGTGAAGTCTGAGAATCATTGATAAGGAATAAATGAAGCTTGAGAGGATTGAGTAAATGGAGCTTTTACTGATTTGTGACATTTAATCTCCTCTTTGTCCTACTCTCTTTTGAAACTTAAGGAATGCTTGTCCTTTATGATCCCAGAGTTAGGTTCATCAGTAGCATTCATTAGGCTGAAATCAGAGCCAGTCAGTGAGCACAGTAATAGAGTCCATTGTCCATACCAGGAAATACCCACCACTTTCTGGGTCACATGCCTCAACATCAACTCAGAAACATTTTTATCATGCCCAAACAATTCTGTAGATGAAAATCACTGAGATTAAAGCCTTGCTTGTCAAAGTGGGCTTCTGGGAGTTGGGCCTCCAACAATGCTACTTTCAGTAGCCTCTTGGATTACTGGCAGGGAACATCTGTCCCCTCAGATGGTAAAAAACACCAGGCACCTTAAAGATCACCTAGTGCTCTCCACTCATTTCATAGAGAAAGAAACAGAACCCTAGGGATAAGATAGAGATAGCTGATGAAGAAATCTGTAAAGGCATCTGGTCCTCCATCTGCATGCCTTGGGACTGACACACTGACACACCATGGTGGTATTTTGATAGATGATACTGACTGATTAGAAATAGCCACCTGCCCTTGCCAGTAATGAAGCAACAGTAGCATGCTAGCAAAATTTTCAAAAGATTTACCTCATTTTAAATGGAACATATCATACACTATTAGACCTTCCACTACATAGTTTATATAAACAGGTAGAAAAATATTCCAGTGGATCTGTCTAGAAGCACAAGTCCCATGTAGAAGGCCCAGGAGACCTATACAGTGCATCTGTCTACTCCTAATTCCCTCGCCTCCAAACAATAGTGACAAAGACCTACTACTAATAGCTTTCAAAGTAGGAAAAAGCAAAGACTCAAATTTAAGATAAACGTATGACAGGAAAAAAAATGTGTAGAGAAAAACAAAACAAAACAAAAACAAAAACAAATGAAAAAATTCTCCCATAAGCTAACCATAGAAGAACCATGATTAACATTTTCAGAGAAAGGGAAAAGGGGATCATGCTACAGATAGCTTTCTGTGTCTTTTTTTCATTTCTTTATTTTTAAACCTCTTTGGAAGTTTAAGCAAATAAATAGAGATACACTGAACAAATGTCTACCTCATGTAGATTGCCTGTAATCAATGAGTAATCATTGTTACTAAGATGCACTTGACAGTTTTTGGTTATGCAGTTCTGAGAGTTCGAAGGTGAAAGCTCTAGGTCACAACTTACAAAGCTCAAAGATCTCTCCAACAGGTGTAGGGATCTTACTGGGACTCCCACCCTGGCCTTGACTCAGATAATTTACTTAGCTTGCCCACACTGCTGCATCTTGAAATTCTTAAGCCCCAGGAATTCCTCCACACCCTCTGACTTCCTGTAACTGAGCATGAGGCCTGGCACATCTCTATTTAGCACTTAGCACGCCTCTCACTGTCTCAAATTTAAGTAGTATTTCCTGCATTGCAGGATCTCTGAAGGCAGAGTAGGGCCATATCCTCCCTATTTTCATTCCCCACAGTGCTTTCATAGAGCTTTGAAAGGACTCAGAATATCTGTTGGCATTATACTGAGTATCCTCAACATTTTTTTTTCCGTGTCACATCTACTCAAATACAACCACAACAATAAAATGTCAACATGATAGAGAAAAGTCAGTGGCTGCTCGTTATAAAAACATAGAAAACAAATCAGGTTAAAGCACTATTCATAGCATCTAGATGAATTGGTAGACTGTACTGTTATTAATAATAGTAAAATCTAATTGTGAGCACTTATTATACATGAAGTACTTCCCAAACATTCCTTTATTTATCTTCACCATTATGGCAGATTTTATTTTCTATTATCTCTAGTTTATACATGAAGAAACTGAGGCTGAGGGAATTAAACAATTTCTCCAAAGTCACCTGCCAGAGCAGGAGATTTGTGAATCTAATTTTGCTTTCTCTGACTCTAAACCCTCTCATTTTTCCATAACCAAGAAAATGTCAGAACTCAGGAACATTTTTCACATTTTAAACTCTATTCAAAAATCAGCACCAAAAATATGTCTTGGTCAACAGTGATTTGATTTAATTACCCAACTTTCCTATACACCAATAGCAGTAGTAATTCCTAAAAGTTACTGTAATTTCTTAGCTGCCTTTAGAATCAATAAGAAAAATTAGATTATGTCTTTTAGACTTTCTCTTAAGTATATTTTATTGCTTTGCAATATTTGGAAACTTGGTGATTTGAGTACAGTTAGTTTAGTTTGTTAAAAAATGTTACCACTTGCAGATTGTGTTATACTGGACACTATCATTTTAGTATTCTGCCTTCCACACTATGAAACTAGCCAAAATACAGTTATCATTATTATTGTTGTTTGTTTGTGAGACTGGCTCTTGATGTGTAACCCAGGTTGTTCTGGAACTGGCTGTGTAAACCAGGTTGGCCTTGAACTGACATAGATCCTCCTGCCTCAGCTTCCTAAGTACTGGGATTACAAATTTGCATATCCATGCCTGGAAAAATACAGTTATTATCACCTCCACAGATTGAATCAACCACAGACAGAAAATTTTTTAAAAATTTTGTCCATTATAAATATATACATTTTTTCTTGTCATTGTTCCCTAGATAATACAGCATAATTTTTTAGCATAACAACTATTTATACTGCATTTACATCATTTTAGATATTATAAATAACCTAGATATAATTGGAAGCATATGGGAATATGTGGAAATATATTGCTTTAAATTAGAAATTTACACATCTACAGATTTTGGTATGGGGGGGTGGTCCTGTAACTAATTCCCTCATGGATACTAAGGGACTATTGTACTTTTTTCTCATGTATTTGATATAAAAGGTTTATTGTACCAATTAGTACCTTAACTAAAAATACATGACCCTTTGGAATCTGAGAAGAGAATTTACAACTAATACATCTCTTGCCAGTCCTTTGGGGTGGGATACAAAACATCATCTTATCTATTAAGATACTGTGCTCCCTTAGTGAATGTTGTCACCAAATAGTGGAATAAAATTACAAAAGCTTTTCGGAGTGGAATCCCTGTTTCTGCTCAGAATATACTTGGGGAAAACAATTGGTTCACTGCAGACAATCTTGTGCTTTAAGAGGCAAACAACAAACCCTGTGAAGTGAGGCACACTTGTAGTCCCAGTGAATTGGGGAGGTTGTGCAGGAAGGTGCTAAATTCCAGATCAGAGACCTAGACCATGTCTCAAAGTAAAAAAATGAAAAAGGGTGTAGGGGTGCAGCTCAGTGGCAGATCACTTGCCTAGCATGTGGGAGGCCTTAGGTTGAACATCACCGCCATAAAAAAAAAAAAAGAAAGAAAGAAAGAAAAGAAAAAGAAAAGAAAAAAAGAAAGAAAAAGAAGAAAAGAAAAACGAAAGAATGAATGAAAAGAAATGAAGAAAAAGAAAAAGAGATGTAAACAACATACTCAGCAGAGGGCTGAGTGACTTGTCAGAGTGCCTCTCTAATGACTTTATTAGAATGGCACAGAAGATCAATAGTTTTCCTCTGAGAGAGGAATGCAGACCAAAGTGGAAAAGCAAACCAGCTCCTCCATTCTATGTGTTCTTCTTTCCCATTTCGTCAGCCTGATTTCACGCATCATGACGCGCCCTCAAACAGAGAAAACCGGAGAATTGCGTTTAGATGTACAGAGGTTGTTGTTGTTGGGTGCCGTCGAGTCGGTATCCGTCCGACTCATAGCGACCCTCATAGGGTTTTTCATGGCTGTTTCGGGATTGCCTTGGGAGTGGGTTGCCACGTCCTTCTCCCAGTTTGTGGTGCTGGGAATCGAACTCAGGACCTCAGAGACTGCAACACAGTGCTCTACCAACTGAGCTAAATCCCAGCCCGTACAGAGGTTAGTAATGCTTAATTGTCAAAAGCAGCTCAACCTCCAGTAACACTATGATCGCCCCCATTCCATTCCACTTACATTGGCATCTGAACAGCTGCCCATTTTTTTCCTCTAAGGCAGTGATCAAGCACAGTCCTAGGTTAAATACTCACAAAGGGGATTTAAAGGGGGAGGGTTTGTTTTCAAACTGCCAGGGAAGGCATTGCCATCTCCTTCAGACAGGGGAATTCCGCTGGTTGCTTTCTATCATCTCATCTCTATTCGGCTTTTGATCCCTTGCTCTCTAGCGGGGCCTCTGTTTTCCGGTAACCAACCACTTCGAACCAATCCAGAAGTAAAGTAGAGAAAACACACCCGCCCGCTCCCAATTTCCTTTGCTCTGCTACGCACCAACCGCGGAGCCGATCGAGACGGAGCCACTGTCATTTCTTTCCCCCAGCTGGGTTGCCGCCGCCGCCGCCGCCAGATTCCGGAGGCGAAGAAGACAAGGCTGAGAAACATGGACGTGACCATCGCCCCACTCCGCGCCTGGGACGATTTCTTCCCGGGCTCTGACCGCTTCGCCCGGCCAGACTTCAGAGACGTTTCCAAATGGAACAACCGCGTAGTGAGCAATCTGCTCTATTATCAGACCAACTACCTGGTGGTAGCTGCCATGATGATTTCCGTTGTGGGGTAAGTGGGGTCCCCCACCTGGGGCATCGATCTGGGGCCACTGATCCAGGGTCAGCACGGAGGGGGCTCAAGGGACAAGATCGCAGGATGTGGAGACGCCCTCTGTCTGAGCTCAGCGCCTGCCTTGGCAATTCTGCAAGCGGCCCAGCCAGTGGAAAGTTGTTCTCTGGGCGAGGCCGCAGTTATCTGGGGTCCCCTTTTCTCCTTCTACGCAAAGGCCCGAGACTTGAAGGTGCCCGTAGGGAGAAGACATTAGGGAAAAGTGTTGTCAACCTTGGGCAAGGAAAATTACTTTTTTGCCCTATGCTGGGATCAGGTCCTTGCTAGGGAGGTATTTGTAGCGCCCCTGGTCTTTTAAAAATAAGAGAAAAGCAACCTTGTTCTGGGGCTACCTGGAGAATTCTGGGGAGACCGGGTGTGGATCGAGGGCGGTGTCCTAAAAGGGCATCTGGATGGTTTCTCCGCATAGTGTCTGCCACACTGGTGAGGAAAGCTGAGCTTGGGCACAATGGGTGGGTGTCTCCTTGGTGGCCCATCTCCCACTGAGGGGTGACTGGCATTTTCTTCCAGGAGTTGCCAAGTATGGTCACTGTCTATAGCTTTACTCCCTAGCCTGGGGTCTATCGCAAGGCCTTTTCAATACGTGATACTTAAAATTTTGTATGGGCCCCCTCCACACACCTGCTCCACTAGAAACCACCTTTGCTTGTAATTCACCCTTTAAAAATACTTCTTCCACTTTCACAGGATGGGTGGTGATACTTTCCATCTTGCGGATTATCTGCTACACATCTTTAAAGTAGAAGCTATCCTCAGACTTTATAAAGAACTCCCTTTCCCTAAAAGAAGTGTCTGACATTTCTATTTTAAAGCAAACACAGAAAGAGCAAGTTGGTTTGGGAGGAAAGGGAGAAATTCAAACTTGAAGGAGGTGGGAAGGGTAATTAGGGCTGTGTCTTAAGTTGGACCAATGTTAGTTGGAGTATTTATTGACCTACCTCTCCCGGCCAGGTCCTGTGCCAAGCTCAGAACACACCAAGATGAATCAGACTTGAATTCTGGCCCAGGTACACATGGCATTTACTGAGAAGCACAGAGCAGAGGGGGACAGTTCAGAGTTTCCGGGTGTGGTTCACAGTGACGGTCCCATGCAGAAGTAGAAGCTGCATGTGGGGCTCTAGATAGATCCCCACTGTGCATTGCTGAAGGAATTGTGAACTCTGGCTTAGTGTATACAAAGCATGAGCTGGTGGACTCTAAGTAGAGGAATAAGAAACAGTTAGGGTGGGGCAGGCCTGAGGCCTGAGGCAGCTGCTTCTGAACCTTTCCCTAGCCCTGTACTTCTTCCCAGAACCCAAAGAAATTTCTTTAGAACAAAATAAGTAGTAAATAGCTCTGCATTCATAGTGTCTCTGTCTCTCTGTGTCCTCTGTCTCTGTCTCTGTCTCTCTGTCTCTCTTTTTCTTTTCTTTCTCTTTGTCAAGAAGCAGGAGGATATTCATATCTGCTGATCTAGTTATGGGGTTATTTTCTAGAAGTAACTCTAAAAACTTAGATATAGGAAAAGGTTGGACACAGACCAATCAAATGCACAGAAGATAAGTCATTTTTTTTTCTCAAAGTGGCTCTGTCCAGACCTGTCACAAGTTCAGACAGCGCTGCTGCTTTGATGGAATCCATTTTTTTCACTGTGAAGGCTGGGGCCAGCCCTTTAACTAAATATAGCACCCTCATTATGGCCTCTCAGGCCACTAACTCAGGGAATCTGGGGGACTTGGCCTTTCTCACTCCCATTTCAAATAGGAGGTGTTGATTTTCAGTGACCTTTTTTTTAGGAGAAAGTGAAAAGTATCCATGAAAGTTTATTATTATTTTTAAAAAATTACAAAAGATAAAGGCTAATGGTAAAAGGTGTTTTGAAAATTGCATCTATGTAAAGGTGAAATTTTCTTCATACTCCAGTAAAAGTTTAGTATATAACCTTTAACCATTTTCCATGCATCTCCAGTCTATAGTTTTATTCCCATGAATTGTTTTTCTTTCTTTATAATTAATAAAATAAGAATAAATATTTGAGGTTACTACTACTACTGCTACTACTATTGTTTGTTTGTTTGTTTGTTTAAGCCTGAGGCTCACTGACATTAAATGACTTGCTTAAAAATCACAGACTCAGGCTTGTGCTATTAACCACCGTGATATCTTCCCAGGAGTCATGAAGTTTAGAATTATAGTCCCTTAAAGATGGAAGAAACTAATCCCTTCAGGGTCAGGGCGCTCAGCTGATTCTGGAATATTCCTCATTTTCTCAATAGAACTATCCTTTTTTGATGCTGCAGTCGGGGGCTGGTCAGAGCACTGCTGGAAGCTGTTTGTCTGGAACCTCAGCTAGCAGGTGATAGTTTCTTATGACTATGTGTGAAAATATGGCCTGGATATTACCAAGAGTAAGGACTGTGTTTAAAGTTTGCATAGAGTTCCATCCCTTGTGACTGAGGAGGCCCCTCGGGGGCACTGGAGAACTTTAGCCTCTGCTCTCTGATGTTGAAAACTGGTTTGGGTGAGGAAAGAGAGCTGGATCTTCCAGATGGCAGGAAAGGAGAGAGAAGACCATGGTAGGTGAGATCTAGATCCAGAGATGCTAGAAAGGACTACCTTGCCTAAAATGGAGATTAGCGAGATTAGGATAGAGGTAAATCTGTGCAGGGGGTCCTGGTCATGGACGGCTTGATACTCCATGGCTAGAAGCTTGGTCTTCATCCTAAAAGCATGGTTTACCAGGTACATGACTTCCATTCAGTAGGTACACTGTGCCTCTCAGATGCCTGCAGCTGTAGCCCTGTGGAATCCGATCCTGTCAGATCTCGGAAGCTAAGCAGGGTCAGGCCTGGTTAGTACCTGGATGGGAGACCGCCCGGGAAAACCAGAAGCTGTAGGCTTGGGAGAAGGACCTGGCAACCCCTTCCCAAAAATCAATCTGCCGTTGAAAACCCTATGAACAGCAGAGAAGCACTGACAATAGTGTTTCCCTTGTTGTACAGAGGGTCGCTATGAGTCGGATACCAACCCGATGGCACCTAACAACAACAACACCTCTCAGATTCATTCTGACTAAATCTGTTAGCTCATTGCTCTTCTTGAAGACAGTTTTTGTATCCTTTGGCTCTTCAAGCAGTGTAAGTTTAAGAGCCAGATTGTGTTTGAATCCCAGCTTCCAGTCTCTGGCTGTATGAGCTTGTGCAAGTCACCAAAGTTGAATCACGGTGTGCCTCAACTTTGTCATCTGTAAAATGACATTAATAGTAGTACCCACCCCACAGGCCTTCTGTGAGGACTGAGTCCATGCTGGTCTGCTTTTTAGAACCTGCTAGCCTCCTAGTTTTTGTCACTGTTGGTGTTATCAAAGAGATAAACATCATCTTTATACCAGAGATTCCACAGTCCCCATCATCTTTCCCAAACTCCAGCAAAACTCAGCTTTGGTATCACCTCTTTGAAGAAACACTGTCCCTAAGTCTTTCCCTCTCTATGTTTTTTTCTGTTTTGTTTTGCTTTGTTCCATTTTGAGTGTCACCGTGTAGCTCAGGCTGGCCTTAAAAAAATTTTTTTTTCAGTACTGAGGCATTGAACCCAAGGCCTTGCACATACTTTACAAGTGCTGTACCACTGAGCCGCACCCCCAACCCAACCCCTTTATATTTTATTTTGAGTCAGGATCTTGCTAAGTTCCACAGGCTGCCTCAACTCAAACATCCCCTGCTCTTATTATATTAAGTCCTAGATTGCAGGCATGTGGTCAAAACATGTATTTTCTGAAGCAGAACTATTAGATGATGGATGTATTTTAGTGTTAGAGTTATAATTTCAAGTTGTGTTTCTGATAAAAGTTTTCTTCCCTTGAAGATTTGAGTTCCCTTTTGAGATTCAGGTATCATTCCAAATGAGATTAAAAGACTTAAAAGAAACATCATGAATAACAAGTTAAAGAATGTGTATTTTGCTGATTATGGCTTTAAATCCTTCACATTAAAGAAAAGAAGATAAGCCAGGTATAGTGGTACACATCTGTAATCCCAGCAACTCCAGAGGTGGAGCCAAGAGGCCAGGGGAAGCCTGCTTAACTTAGTGAAACCCTGTCTCAAGATAAAAAATAAAAGTGGACTGGGGGTGCAGCCCAGTGGTAGAGCACTTGCAAAGTATATGTGAGGCCATGGGTTCAATCCCTAAATACCACACACACACATACACACACCCACTCAAAAAAGGGACTATGTCTACAACTGAAGAGGCCATAACTTACCCTTTCCATCCTGACATGAGCCATCTTGGCATTAAGATATTCTTTTCACATTACACTAAGCAAGAGACGTCTCTGTCTCTTTCTGCAAGGTGAAAACCAAAGACAACAGAATTTCATTTGCAATTTAAGAACTATGCCTGTGACACTTCGTAGCTGAGGATGGGAATGTCTATGTGCTTAGAAGAATGCCAGAAGATTTGAGCTGGAAAGATCTAGTCAAAGAGTGAGCTGTGGAATAGTAGCATCTTGCACCTGGGAGCGTGTCAGCACTGAAGGATCTGTGGGCCCATTTCAGACCTGCTGGGTCTACATTTCATCAACAGTCTTGGTGATTCATCAGCATATTAAAATTTGAAAAGAACTGGTCTGGTCTAGCACAAAAGAAACACTGACAAATTTTAAGTAAATATACCTACATGCCCAGATGTCACCTTCAGAGATTCTAAATGTATAGTTCTTGGCTAGGTTGAGGAATCTGTTGTTTTTTTACCCACTAACTCTCCAAGTGATTGTGATACCACTCCTAAGTTGAAGTTGAGAACTATTAATCCTGTTGATCCCCCTAAATTTGAGAAATATACTTTCCTTTTCCCCCTGGTTTTAATCAGGTAAACCAGGTTATCGTTGTCTTTTAATCTTGAGAAGGTATAACATGAAATGAAAGGTTTATCCTGTAATAAAAATGGACATTTACTATGTTCTGGGAATTCTTTTCCTTGCAATGTTTATTGCCATTCATCATTGAACCACCTAGAAATTCCATCCCTATTTTACCTGGTGCCTCCCTGTTGGCCCTGTTTATGTTTATAAGTTTATACTGACAGGTTTGTTTGCTTATGTATTAGTTTGTGATATTTTTTGCATGCTTTTACCCCAACAGTATAAATTACAGGTAATAACAATAAACAAGAAATGGAAGCTACTAGTTATTCTTTTTTTTTTTTTTTTTTAGAATCTGAGCATAGGATGAATTGTAATCTGTTCATGCTATAGCTAGGAGAAATGTGATTAGTTGGCTTCCACATCAGCTTTACATTATTACTTTTATTTGTACTGCTTCATTCATTCACTCAACAAAGAATAGGAAGCACTTACTAACTTCTTGGACACTGTGTAGTAGGAGATACAGTAGGGAATAAATACAACCATTATTCCTACCTTTATCAAGATTAGAGTCCAGAGGGGCAGCAAGACAAATCTGAAAACATAAGTATACAGAAATGCATGCCTACATAAACACACATCTTTTCCCACCTTACTTACCTGATCGCTCCTGTATGATTCCAACTTTCAAAACTCTCAAATAGTTGGAATATGGCAGGTATTGAACATATAGATAGGGAAAAATGTTATTAAATTTTACTTTCCTCTCCCACTGCCCAGATATCTTCTACTCAGTTGAATAAATATCTACTGAGTATATATATCAGATACTGCCAGATCGTGAGGATACAGTCAAGAATACAACTCCACCCAGCCTTCCCAGTCTTCCCAGAATTAATCTCCTCCTGTCCTCCCATATCCCTTTAATTGTACCTGATACAAGGCAGGTGGAATCATGCATATGTCTTGTGAGTACAGACCTTTAAGAGATCTATCAACACTCACATGTTTAATACCAAAATGTTTCATCTGGGCAGCAGATGTAGTTCAATGGTAGAGCTCTTGCCTAGCATGCACAGCTGGGATTTAGCTCAGTTGGTAGAGCACTGCTCTGCAGTCTCTGAGGTCCTGAGTTCCATTCCCAGCACCACAAAATGGGAGAAGAACGTGGCAGCCCACTCCCAAGGCAATCCCAAAACAGTCAGCCATTGAAAACCCTATGAGGGTAGCTATGAGTCAGATTCAACTCGACGGCACCTAACAACAACAACAGCATGCCCAAGTCCCTAGGTTTGATTTCCAACACAAAGAAAGAAAGAAAGAAAGAAAGAAAGAAAGAAAGAGAAAGAAAGAAAGAAAACAAAACCCAAACCCAAAATTCATCTCATAAGAATTGTCCCACAGCCGGGCATGATGGTATACACCTGTAATCCCAGGATTTAGGAGGCAGAGGCAGGAGTATCACAAGTTTGAGGACAGCCTGGGTTAAAAGTGACTTCAAGATCAGCCTGTGCTACATAGTGAGATCTTATTGAAAAAAAGAAAAAAGAGAGACAGAAAAGAAAAAAGGAAGAAAGGAAAAGAAAAAGCAAAGAATTGCCTTGTATTAAATCATCTTCTGACATTATATATGTAACCTGGTATTTCTTGGCTTCACTCCCAATCCCTTCTTATTTGTAATTTTAATGCTCCTTGCCACTGTCAACTGGTTGGTAGTTTCTATTTGCCTAGGAAAGGACTTAGAATTTTTCTAAGTAAGTGTGCAAATAAATGAGTGCAGTCTAGATTCCTGGCCTTTTCTCTTAGGAAGCTTTCAATCAGTTTAGGAGTACAGAACTGTGTGTAGGAAATCCAGTCCAAAAAGGTGATGATCCAATTTGTGACCTGTCTTCTTAGTATGAAATTGAGCAGCAATAATGGAAATTTCATATTGTTTTCCTTTTGGGCAAATTCTTCTCTTTATCACTCACCTTCAGAATACTTACCTTTGATCCCTCCTCTGTCTCTTGCAATCAGTTTTGCTTCCTGTTTCAAGGAATGCTTTCAAGGCTTCTGATTTTAGTTAAAACCACAGTCTGCCTCCCCTTCTGCAAGCCTTTACTGTAAATAGACATGATTTCCTGGCTGTCCCTTCCCAGAGCATTTGCTGGCAGGCAGAAAGCCCATTTAAAGTAAAAAAATGGTGCTTTGCTTCCTACTTCTGCTAATCTGGCTTTGTAGCCCATTGGTTGACCTTCTTGTCTTAGAGGAAGAAAAGAGAATGCAGAAATTGGGTTAGTGTGAGGTAAATAGCAAACTCTTGTGGGAAGGGAGCTCTTGTGTCACTGAGTTCATTAGCACTTGTCCAACTTGTCTTCTCTCTGTGCTCTGTAAGAACTTACCATGTGACAGTAATTCTCATGAGCCTTCATTTTTAAAATATACTCTCCTAAAAGCACTCAGGAAGAACAGTTTATAAATAACTACTTATAAGCAAATAAGTACTTTCCATATTGCTGTTGTGAGGTGCCATCAAGTTGTTGGCCCTACGTACAACAGGCGAAACAGTATTGTCCGTGCTTCTCTGCTATCCATAGGGTTTTCAATGGCTGATTATTTTTGGGGAGTGGGTTGTCAGGTCCTTCTCCCAAGCCCACAGCACCTGGTGTTCCCAGACAATCTCCCATCCAAGTACTAACCAAGCCTGACCCTCCTTAGCTTCTGAGATCTGATAGGATTGTACGCCACAATGGTACATACGACTGTAGGCTGCTTTCCATATTAGTTCCAAAAAATTCCTGGTTGTGAGAGTGTCTATGAACCAAGGCGGTTATGAGGGTTCATGATGCTATACTTTTTACCTTTGTATATGTTAGAAATTTTCCATAATAGAAAGTTTAAATATAGCCTGGCACAGTGGCCCATGCCTCTAATTCCAGGTACTCAGCAAGCAGAGGCAGGAGGATCTCAGGTTTGAGGTCAGAGGCAGGCTCCTTAACATAGTGGGACCTTGTCCCAAGATAAAAAATAAAAAACAGCCTGAGGGTGCAGCCCAATGGTAGAGCACTTGTAAAGTATGTGCAAGCCCTGGGTTCAAATCCCAAGTACCATAAAAATAAATAAATAGATAAACAGGTAGGATTTGTTACAGTCTAATCATACTCTTGTCCTATTATATGACACTTCATTGCTGTAGGAAGTATCAGATTTATGACTTCTAACTCAGGTCCCACCTATTTAATAGAAATAAAATAAGAAGTCATGAAGCTGCATCCAGGGAGAAGACAAGGGCACGACGGTGAGACCCCATGGCCTTTTTTGACCTGCAGAAAGTGCTGGCCATTAATCTAGATTATCACTTGACAATCCAAAGGTTTCTACTTGATGTTATGCTTTTGAAAAAGAATGGATAGAATGGGCACATGGAATTGGTACCACCTGGGCACAAAAAGATAGAATACAATGATTTAATGGGATGTATGCTTCAGAAGAAAATGGTAAAATGCATGAGTACCATCCAGAATCAGTAGGATAAGCTTAGAAAAGAAAGGAAGTGCACTCCTCCACCTCACCACTTGGGCAAGGCAGAACCTAGGCCCTGAGCAGGGCAGCTGTTGATAGCTGGAGGCTGCTTTTCATGTTCTCTGTTTTCCACTGGGAGGATTGTTTACTGAAAAACTCATCATTAAAGTGTGTAAAAAATAAAAGATAGCTCCATCTCCAAAATAAATACATAAAAATAAAATAAGCAATTAGCTTGATAAATACAAACCCAAACTAGGAAGTTCATAAGGTATGTCTTGCTATGAGTACATTTAGGTGCCAACTGTGGCAAAGACAGCAGATCATTTGGGTGTGAGTACTTTGATGGGGCAAAGTACACAGCATGCAATAAATAGTACTTGGCAAGCATGCAATAAAAACTTTGAGCCTTACTAATTCATCTGCTTAGGGAAATCTCAAGGCTGGGTCACTTTGAGTTTTTCGTGTCAAAAGACAGGTTCCTGTCCCACTTTAACTTCTCTGACATCTCCTTTACCCTTAAGCCCAGGAGATAATGATTATGTTTACTCAAGAGTGATTTGTCTCTTAGACCCACAGTTATACTTTACCATAAGAAATAGTTCTTTCCAGGACAGAAGCTATGTTGGGAAACTAAGAACCACAGAAGCAGTTGGGGCTATCAGAAGGGACCCGCCACAGATAAATCTGCAGGGCTTGAGCCTCCCTCCCTCCTGTTCCCACTCTGCCTCCCAGACCTCAGCCTGTGCTTGTGACAAAGCTTACAAAGGCTCCTTCCAGCAAGCAAAAGTGTACTTCTTCCTCATCCAATCAATTCATAATAATTGTCCCTTACATTCCCTTAGGAGTTTATTTTGCTCACTTTTGCTTTTGCATTTATCTCCTTAATCACAAGCTCTGTGAAAAAACAAAAACTGCGATGGTACCTAATAACAATTTAGTATTCAAGGAGGATAACAGTGGTTTGTCCAAGGAAAAACTCATGTCCCTTAACTCATGGCCATAGAAATCTGCTGAGCTTATTTAAATAGTATGAAAATGTGCAACCTCCTTACCTTCTTTCTTACCACACATATTTATTACGCACTTACTCTGTGTCAGGCACTGTACTAAATGCTGGGGTTAAAAACAGCATGGTCTCTATCCTTCTGGAGCGTCATGTCTAGTAGGGACCAGAGAGATTCATTTATGCAAATAAATGTAAAGCCACCATTGTGCTAAGTGCTATGCAGGAGAGGCATATGGTGTTTTGCCCTGTGCAGAGAGGCTGAGAAAAGGCTGGCTGAGCAGAGACGGGAAGGAGGCTGGAGTGAATCCGGCAGAGAGAACAGCTCATGCACAGATCTCGTCAGATCTAAGGAGAGATAATAGCCCTGAGGGTTTGTGCACAGAATCAGGAGGTGGCAAAAGACAGCTGGCAGGGACGTCAGCTGCTTGTCCTCAGGGGTCCCTTGTGCCAGTTACCAAAAGCACCCCTTAGCTGATGGCACCTAAGCCAAACACCAAGCTTGGCAAGTGGAGTGTCGGCTGGATTTCAGGTCTCACTTATCCCTCAGCCAGTCTCCCTTGTGGTTCCAGGTTCCAACTCTACAACTGTGTATAGTGGTCCTGGCTACAGAGGTAGGCAGGCCATGTCGGGTGTGTGAAGAATCCTGGTTTTATTCTGTAACCAATGCAAAGCAAGAAGATAGATGGGTGCATTCCTGATTACAGTGATTGCCCCTCACTGTTTAAGGACCCACCAAAACCTCACTCATTTAGAGAAGTGTGTTGTCAGTAAATCCCCCGCAACACACACCTCCTTTCTCAGTGAGTCAGGATTTCTCAGGCACTACACTTCAAAAATAGCTCTTTGGGTTAGAAAATTGGAACTCAGCGCAAAGTGGCTTCTGCTTAGAAAACATTTCCCTGCCTCTTGGGTTCTTGTTGGCACTGCAGCCTGATAGGAGTTACCAGATGTGCATTTGAGTTGATCTGAGAATCTCTGCTTTGGTAAATTTTATTGCCAACTCTGCAGTTGGTGAACTTGAACAAATTTACTGACTTGCTGATTCCTTAGGTTGCTTATATGTAAAATGAGTGGGTGGGTTTTCAAGATCCCTCCCAGCTCTAAAGCTCTGTGATTAGTCAAAATTTTTCCATTGTCGGCAATTTGTGCTGAAACTGTAGATATGCCTAGCTGAGTCATGCTGGTAAGTGTGTCCACAACTATTCACAGCCATCTTCCTTCATAATTATGCTCCCTTTTTTGCAGTGCTGGGGATCAAACCCAGGTCCTCTCATATAGTAGGAGAATGCTCTGCTGCTGAGCTCTACCTCTGCCTTCTGCTACCTTCCGAGAGAGAAACGGGCTTACTGAGAGACTTCTCAAAATGATCCTTAGTTGTTCACCCCAGCTGGAAAAATAGGGTGATGTAGAATGGTGGGGGTAAATCCCTGAAGCCTGTTAATAATGCAGAATGGGTTATATTGTGAATTGCTATCAAAACAGTCACCCTGCTTTTTCCTATTTTCTTCCTTAGATTCCTTTGACTATTTCTTCATTTCTCAGGGCCTCAGTTTTTTACCTGAATAGTGGGATTATACTGATTCGTTCTTTAGGACTATACTACATAAGTAATGCCTGCAGCCATAGCCCTGTGGTGTTGGATCCCATCAGATCTCAGAAGCTAAGCAGGGTCAGGCCTGGTTAGTACTTGGATGGAAGACCACTAGGGAACACCAGGTGCTTTAGGCTTGGGAGAAGGACCTGGCAGCCCACTCCCAAAATCAATCTGCCGTTGAAAACCCTATGAATAGCAGAGAAGCACTGACAATTGTCTTTTGCCTGTTGCACATAGGGTCACTATGAGTTAGATACCAACTTGTCGGCACCTAACAACAACATAAGTAATGGAATTCTAGAACTTTTTGCAACCACAAACAACTCCACAACTGTGTGTGTGTGTGTGTGTGTGTGTGTGTTCAAACATACAGGGTCTCACTATATATATGTGTTGTTGTTGTTAGGTGCCGTCGAGTCGGTATCCGACTCATAGCGACCCTCACAGGGTTTTTCAATGGCTGACTGTTTCGGGATTGCATTGGGAGTGGATTCTCAGGTCCTTCTCCCATTTTTGTGGTGCTGGGAATTGAACTCGGGACCTCAGAGACTGCAGTGCAGCGCTCTACCAACTGAGCTAAATCCCAGCCCGTATATATATATATGTGTGTGTGTGTGTGTGTATATATATATATATATATATATATATATATCACAGGCTGGCCTTGAACTCTTGATTCACTTGCCTCAGCCTCTCTAGTGCTAACATGACATTTTTTTATCTAGTACAGGAAAGGGCTGACTAATTATTTGTTGAAATGAGGTAATTTATATGTACATCTTGTTTCACAAGAGAAACACATTCAATGTCTTTGATTTGCATCACGTCCACCAAGGACAGAAAATCAAGTGCTCTGTGTATTTTCTCCCCCTCTCTCCTTCACTCTGTCTTCTTCTGACCCTTTCTCTCAGCCTCCCTTTTTTCTTATTCACGGGCTATGAGTAAATGAAACTCCATCCAGCAAGAGCCTAATTACAGTTGTCCACATGAAAGATGGGTGTTATATTTACAGAAACTTTTATCCTAAGAAGTTCTTGGAGTTTGTCTTGACTGGTGTGACTTACAGCCCAACTGTTGCCTAAAAGTGTCTCAGACAAAAACTGTTTCTCAAATTCCGGTACTCACTGGAAAATGTAATTAATCTCTCTCTCTCTCTCTCTCCTCTCTCTCTCTCTCTCTCTCTCTCTCTCTCTCTCTCTCTCTCTCTCTCTTTCGTGTGTGTGTGTGTGTGTGTGTGTGTGTGTGTTATTTTGCTCCGAATGCAAGGGGGTCCCAGGGCATTGGTGTGATATGCATTTTACCATTTCCCAGAATTGAACTATAAGTAATTAGAATAAGAAAGAAAACCATTTCTCTTCTGAATATAACTTTGTTAGTTTTTTCCAGCTTGGAAACTTGGTTACTTTCTATTCATAGCTTGTGGCTGGGTGTGTCGTAAGCTAAAACCAGCTCTATAGGAGTCCTTTCTCTGTTCTTTTCCCTTGAACATGAGCAACAGGAACAGGTGAAAAGCAAACTTGGAATTGCTTGAGTCAGGCCTGAATTTTTCATTGTTCTTTGTCCTGGGTTTTATTTAGACATTCAACCTAGATGTCTACTTTATTTGTTCAGAGAAAAATAGAATAAGCTTGACATAAATTTTATTATATGCTTCATGAATTACTGTTTTAATAGGCATTCTAGAAAGAACTGGGTAAGAAACATTTGATGATTTGCTGCCAACTGACCGCCTCCTATTTGCAAATTACATAAAGGAATTTTCTTAAACTTTAGTCCTCCATTCTAGTTCTTTCTGATAATTTTGACCTTTGCTTTTCTTTACAGTTCAGAAACATTTGGGTGGATTCTAGGTCAAAGGCAAGGCTTTGTAAGAGGGCATGCTTCTTTTAGGCACCTTTCCTCAATTGTATTGTCACTTTTAAATATCAGGTTTTTAATTATTCAAATAATACATGGCCGGCGAAAAATATGAAAATAGATATAACAAATGGGAATAAACTACCCACGATTCTCCTTCCCAGGATAACTACTGCAGTTTTTGGATCTAACTTCTCTCAGGACATTTTGGTGCTAGGAAAGAGACTGATTCATCTGAGAAACTTTCTGGGCCTCTTTGACTCAGTCTCCCTACCACCTTATCATACTCACCCTGCCTGATTGTGCCCTTTTTCCAGCCAGTAAGGAATTCCTTGTCTTTCCCAGGTCAAGTCCAGGGTTTTATCAGGAAATAAGGTATAACCCAAATAAAATAAAATAATAAAACTTAAAAAGAGAGAGGGTAGTAGAGAACCAGGTAGTGGAGAACTGAGAGGGAGGGAGGGCCAGGAGACAGAACAGCTTGTGTGCTGAGGACAAAGAGAGCCTGGAGGGGGCAGGTGGCGGAGGAGGACCTACCCACAGAGCAGAGAGCCAAGGGTGAGTTGGAGAAGGAACAGCTTTGTGGTGCTGTGTGAACTGAAATCCTGTTAATGATATCAGAATATCAGAAAGATGCCTGTGCCAAGCCTGGGTTGTGGGTCAAGAAGCAATTGCTTTTATATTTTCATGTCTAAGTCAATGTCCTCCTTCTCCTCCTCCTTCCCCTTCTTCCTCTTCCTCTTCTTTTTTAAATGGTACTCAAGGGTTGAACTCAGAGCCTTCCACATTCTTTGCAAGTGCTCCACCACTGGGCTGCACTTTCAGCCCATTTTTTATTTTTTATTTGAGGTCATGTTTTCGCTAAGTTATGCAGGCTGCCTCCGGCCTTGAACTTAGGATCCTAGCGCCTCCTCCCAGTGGTGCCTCCTCCATAGTGGGAGTAGAGGTATAAACCACAGCACCGGCTGTATTTTCTTTTTATGTATGTTCATTTTATTTCTCATTGGAAAATAATTGTATATTATAGAAATGTCTGCTTCTGGGCTATCTCACATATATGATAAATCCAACTAACAGATTGCATTAATGTATTATAGTTGCTTTTATCCACTCAGTATATTATTAATGGCTTGCCATGTTATTAAGTATACCTCAGCTATTTTTTAAAAGTTATAAATATTTTTTAAAATAGCTATATATACCACAGTCCAGTAAACTATTAGCCATATAGGTTATTTTTTTAATTAATAAATACTGTGATATGAATGTTACATCTCAGTCTTTGCAATTGTATTTTCTCAGACTATATTTGGAGAAGGGGATTTATTGGCTTGAAGGATCTAAGTATTTGCAAGAATTATGAATAAAGTAAGCAACTTGTTATTACAGGGTTATGTTTTAACTTCTGTTATACTACTACTCTTGTTGTTGTTGTTAGGTGCCCTCGAGTCGAGTCTGACTCATAGCGACCCTATGTACAGCAGATCGAAACACTTGCCAATTCTGTGCCAGGCAAACAATCTTATTTATGTTTAAGCCCATTGTTGCAGACACTGTGTCAATCCATCTGGTGGAGGGTTTTCCTCTTTTGCGTTGACCTGCCACTCTTCCAAACATGATGTCCTTCTCCAGGGATTGTTCTC